>CAUYSK010124443.1:0-85985 GCA_963575035.1 Avahi laniger | reverse complement strand
ATTTTTTTTGAGACAGGGTCTCACTCTTTTTGCCTGGGCTAGAGTGAGTGCCGTGGCATCTGCCTAGCTCACAGCAACCTCACACTCCTGGGCTCAAGCAATCCTTCTGCCTCAGCCTCCCGAGTAGCTGGGACTACAGGCATGTGCCACTATGCCCGGCTAATTTTTTCTATATATTTTTAGTTGTCCGATTAATTTCTTTCTATTTTTAGTAGAGATGGGATCTCGCTCTTGCTCAGGCTGGTTTCGAACTCCTGAGCTCAAACAATCCGCCCGCCTCAGCCTCCCAGAGTGCTAGGATTACAGGCGTGAGCCACCGCACCTGGCCATCTCTCTTATTATTTTTTGAATAAACTTTCTACCCCAGTCAGTGTCTCTTTCTACCTCCTCTTTAAGCCCAATAACTCCTAGATTTGCCATTTTGAGGCTATTTTCTAGATCGTATAGGCATGCTTCATTCTTTTTTTATTCTTTTTTTTCTCTTCTGACTGTGTATTTTCAAATAGCTTGTCTTCGAACTCACTAATTCTTTCTTGTGCTTGATAAGTTCTGTTGTCGAGAAACTCTGATGCATTTCTCAGTTTTTCAATTGATTTTTTCAGCTCCAGAATTTCTGGTTGCTTTTTATTATTTTAATGTCTTTGTTAAATTTCTCTGATGGGCTTCTGAATTCCATATCTGTGTTGTCTTGAAATTCATAGAGCTTCTTCAGGACAGCTATTTGAATTCTTTGTCTTTAAGGTCACATATCTCCGTCACTCCAGGATTGGTCACTATGCCTTATTTAGTTTGTTTGGTGAAGTTATGTTTGCCCGGATATTCTTGAAGCTTGTGGATGTTTGTCAATGTCTAAGCATTGACAAGTTAGGTATTTATTTTAATCTTCACAGTGTGGGCTTGTTTGAACCCATCCTTCTTGAGAAGGCTTTCCAGAAGATATTCAAAGGGAATTGAGTTTTGTGATCTAAATCTTTAGTCACTACAGCCTTATCAGCACTGGAGGTACCCCAAGCCCAATAATTCTTTGACTCTTACAGACTTCTGGTGATACCACCTTGGTGAGCTTGGGTAAAATACAGGAGAATTCCCTGTATTACCAGGAAAAATCTCTCACTCTCTTCATTCACTCTCTGTGCTGGTCTCCTGGAGTTGCGGGAGGAGTGATATAGGTACTCCTTCATGGCCACTAGTACCAGGTCACACTTGAAGCCAGGCCAGTCTCACCCAAAGTCTGTGGTGACTGTTGCCTGGCTACCTTTGATGTTTATTCAAAGCCCAAGGGCTATGTATTAATAGTTAGCAGATGGTGACTCCTGCCAGGACTGGGTCCTTCCCTTCAGGGCAGCATGTTTCCTTCTGGCCCAGGATGGGTCTAGATATGCTATCCAGGAATTAAGGCCTAAAATCAGGGGCTACAGGAGTGTTTTTGGTATTTTATTTTACTTTGTCTGAGCTGGTACCCAAATTGCAATTCAAAATTCTCTGAACTTTTCCCTTTCCTTTCCCCAAGTGGAAGAAGACTCTCCCTAAGCCATATTGTCTGTAGCTAGGGGAAGGGTGACATAGGCACTGGCTTGGCTGCTGCCACTGTTGTCTTACTGGGTTAGGTGCATCCCAAGTCCACTGGCTCCAAGTCAGCACAGCCACAGGAATTGACCAAGGAGTGCAGCCTCTGTGGACTGACCGCCTTAAGAATTTATCACAATCCCTAGGCCGCTTTTTGTCAGCTGGTGTTGGGGCTAGCCACGACTTGGGTTTCAGGGCCTGTGGCAGGGTGGCCCTAAGTTCCAATGCAAAATCCCACAATCACTTCACTCTCCCTCCTCTGGGCACACAGATTCTCTCTCCACTTGGCTCACTAGTGTGACACTGCTGGGGGATGGGAAGGGGTGCCATAAGCGATGCAAGACTCTTTTCTGCCCTCTTCTGTGCCTCTTTTCATGATAAAATGTTAAAACCAGATACTGTGATTGCTCACCTGATTTTTGGTTCTTCTAAAGGTGCTTCCTTGTGTGGATAGTTGTTGAATTTGGTGTTTGTGCAGAGAGACGATCGCTGGAGGTTTCTATTTGGCCGTCTTGTTCTGCCTGCATGCTCCCCCCTCTTTTTCACTTTCTTCATGGTTGTCCTTTGAACCACAATTGTTTTTAATTGATGATATCCAATCCATCTGTCTTTTTGTTGCTTGTGATTTTGATATCATAGATAAGGAACTATTGTCTGTCTAATCCAAGATCATAGATACTTATGCCTTTGTTTTCATGTAAAAATTTTATAGTTTTAGCCTTTCATTTTAGGTCTATCATGTATTTTGAGTTAATTTTTGTATCAAGTGTGAAGTATGGGTCCAACTTCATTCTCTTTTTTTAACATTTTTTCTTAAATTTCAAAATATTAAGGAAGTAAAAATGTTTTTGGTTACATGGATTGCTTTTGTAATACTTGAGTCATGGTTATAATGGAGCCCATCAACCAAATAGTGTTCATTATCCCTGTTAGGTAGATTTCCATCCATCTTCTCCTCACCGCTTACCCATGCTTGATTTCCACTAAGTTTTACTTCCCTCTGTGCACATGTGTGTTCATCAGTTAGTTCCAATTTAATTGTGAATACATGTGGTGTTTGTTTTCCCGTTCTTTAGATACTTCACTTAGGATAATGGTCTCCAGTCCCATCCAAATTGTTGCAAAAGGCATTAATTCATCCTTTTTTGTGGCTGAGTAAGTACTCCGTGATATATGTATGCCACATTTTGTTAATCCACTCATGAATTGATGGGCACTTGGGTTGATTCCACATCTTGACAATTGTGAATTGTGCTGCAATAAACATTTGAGTGTAGGTGTCTTTTTGATAAAATGACTTCTTTTCCTTTGGGTAGATATCCAGTAGTGGAATTGCTAGATGGAATGATAGGTCTACTTTTAGTTCTTTGAGGAACCACCATATTGTTTTCCATAGAGGTTGTAATAATTTGCAGTTCCATCAATAGTGTACAAGCACTTCTTTCTCTCTGCATCTACACCAGCATCTATTGTTTTTGGACTTTTTAATAAAAACCATTATAATAAGTGTAAGGTGAGATCTTGGTGTGGTTTTAATTTGCACTCCCCTGATGATTTGTGATGTTGAACATTTTTTCATATGTTTATTGGCCATTTCTCTATTTTCTTTTGAAAAGCTCTGTTCATGTCTTTTGTCCATTTTTTAATGAAACTATTTGTTTTTTTCTTGTTGATTTGTTTGAGTACTTTGTAGATTCTGGATATTAGCCCTTTATTGGATATATAGTTTGCAAATATTTTCTCCCACTCTGTAGGTTGTTTGTTTGCTCTGTCACTTCCTTAGCTATGCAGAAGCTTTTCAATTTAATCATGTCCCATTTATTTATTTTTGTTGTTGCTGTAATTGTCATTGGGGTCTTAGTCATAAGTTCTTTGCCTATGCCAATATCTAGAAGAATTTTCCCTACATTTTCTTCTAGAATTCTTACAGTTTTATGTCTTAAATTTAAGTCTTTTTTCCATCTTGAATTAATTTTTGTGAGTGGTAAAAGATATGGATCCTGTTTTATTCTTCTGTATGTGGCTATCCAATTCTCCCAGCACCATTTATCGAATAAATGGTGCTTCTTTTCCAACTTCATTCTTTTGCATGTGGATATTCAGTTGTCCTAGCACTATGTTTTGAAAAAACAATTCTTTCTCCCAATGAATTGTTATAGCACCCTGTCAAGCAGCTGGCCATTTCTGTCATAGTACACTTCTCAGCTATTCTGCCTGCAATATGAAAGTACCACTCTGGCCTGGGCTGATTGGATCGTGAAAGGGTGCTGATGCATGTGCCCATTGGCGATTTATGCATCTTCTTTGGAGAAATGTTTGTTCAAGTCCTTTTCTCAGGTTTGAATTGGGTTGTTTGCTTTTTTGTTGCTGAGTTGTAGGAGTTCTTTATATATTTTGGATATTAATCTCTCACCAGATGTATGACTTGCAAATATTTCCCCCATCGAGCAGGTCACCTTTTTACTTTGTTGATTGTGTCCCTTGATGCACAGAAAATTTTAATTTTGATGTAGTCTAATTTTTCTATTTTTTGTTTCCTGTGCTTTTGGTGTCATATCCAATAAATCATTGCCAAAGAGCTGTATTGTCTTTTGAATGACTTTTCAATTCCCAAATTTTATTCCAGTCCCCATGGGGCCTGACCCTTCTGTTTGAGAATTTTGCCCTCCTTATTTCCATGTTTATTCTTTTAATAAATCATCACCTTCTAAGATGACCTGGACCTGTATTTACTCTTTCCAGAATAAAATATGCAATCAAAACATCCTTCATCTACCAAATAGAGATGCTATAGCTGCATCATGGGGCAGCATTTTCCAAACCCTTCACTGAAGTTCCTAAATATATACTCTAAGTATATATATAATCAAATGAGCACAAGAAATGTTCTCTAAAAGTCTTCCTCTTGTAGGTCAAAAATGCACATTAGTATATTAAAGGCTCTGTGAAATCTTGTGATAAAGAAGCGAATTTAATTTTGTTTACTGGCAAAATAAGCAAGCTCATTTACTCCAGGAAAGACTTTTTTTCCACAGCATACCCATTAACTTGCCCAGGAAGGTTTTTCCTAAACACTACTGGAAAGCTAAGTCTTAAGAAAATTGAGGGTTGAATGAGCTAATGCTCATGCAATTGGCATGTTGAATAAGCATTAATCCTGATCTAACAAAACACACCTTTATTTTTTGTCTCTCATATCTCTTTAAATTTTGTTCAGTAGAGGTAACTTCCCTTACCTACTCTAGCAGGTCCCTTGACTTTTCTGCTCACTTTTGGATAATAAAGTGCTAGCATGATAATAAGTCTCAAACAGAGTCCAAGCCACTGTATCGCAACTCTCTGTCATGGCGACTTCTGGTCTGAGGGTAGCACTCTCTCACCCCTGCTCTGATCATTTCTGTAAGGCAGCAAATCCCAGCATGGCAGCCTTGTCCTGAAGCCCCATCAGAGCATTTAATCAGCTTTTGCTCGTTTGGGATTCCCTGGATGGGGCTGATATCCCCTCCTCCATTCAGGTCCATGTAAGATTTTGCAGGCACGAATCAGGCCTTAGTTTTCTGGACCTCCAACATTTCAAAGCCCTGGTCTTGTGATCATAAGGTGGCACTCAGATCCCCCCAACTATGAGGCAACAAAAATCTCCTCACCTCTTTGCTCACTCCAATTCAAATCCTTGGTCTGCTGAGAGGGCCAGGGATAGAGTATCACAGTAGATCATTAGTGATGAGATCATCTCCTTTGCTAATCAATATGGGAAAGTGTCATTCTCACAGTCCTTTCAGAATCTTGACATATATCATATGGACTTATCAGTTGAAACTGATGCTGGAAAAGTCTTATTCTAACATCTAGTCACATGAGCAAAACCTGTAGCATTGTCTGAAATAAAGTAGATGCTCAGAACATGACCTTTTTTCCTCTCTATTTCTCTCTGAATCTAAACCTCCCCATCTTTCTTGAACCAGCTCCAATAGTTGCTCCTCCAGCAAGTCCTTCTAGACCAATAAACCAAGAGTGACTGTTCCTCTAGTGGCACTTGCAGCACTTATTGCTGGGAACTACTTGCTATCTGAGGGACAACTGCTGCAGTCAGACCCACTAAGGCCCAGAAAGGAGACATGACTTCAGTGAGCTTATGTGGCTAGTTGATGTGAAAGCCCGAGACAGAACCAGGTCTCCTCACTCCCAAATGACCCTTCACACCAAGAGCAAACTGGTAAAGCCAGCACTGGGAGAGGGGGTCCCATTAATTTTCCTCCTGGTATTTACTGAAGCATTTCCCCATCTCAATTTCTAAGTGGAGCTGCCTCGTAGAGCTTGCAATTCACCCTCACTGTGGTTCACTCACTCACTTTGCTGTAACAAAACACATTTATCTCCATATCCTTAAAGATGCAGAGGAGACTAGACAGGAAATATAGCTAATACAGACTCGAGTCCCTGCCACCAACAGGCAGCTGTCACATGGTTTAGGTGTTACTCAGAATCTTGGGTATCACAATTTGTAAAAAGTCCTGTAGGGGCTGGTCCTTACAGTCCATTCTGGAAGGTTATGTTGTGTGTCCCTCTGAGGTCCTCTCAGCATCTGGTTAAAAGGGCTACTCCCCATATGCTGATTGCCTTTGCATACCATCAAGGTCTTGAAAGAGACCTCTGAGCTTTGGGCTCCAGGCTCCCAGCTGGGAGTGGGATACTGATTATATAGAAAGGAGGTTCCCCTCACCCAAGGAGAGTAAAGTCACTGCACATCATCATCTTACAACTCTGAAATGGGGACCAGCCCCTGATGTGAAGTCTCTGTAAATCTAAAGGGTGGAGAAACTTTCCATTGAGGAACACACTATTGGGGAAATCTTTAGCTAAAGATTAAGCTTCTAAATCTGAGCAGAGCCAGAATTGTATACATGCCATAATAGACTGGATTACTGGTCAGTAGATATCACTCTTCTCCCAGCCCACTGTGGATGAAGTATGTCAACATTGGATTTGGCCATGTAACTTGCTTTGACCAATGGAATGTCAGCAGATATGACGTGAGCAGAGGTAATAAATGTGCTTGTGTTACTGTGTGTCTGCTATCTGCCATGAGAAAACATGACCTGGTTAGCCATCTATCCAAAGACAACAAGGAATTTATGCAAACCTTTTCTCAGTGTTGGCCTTACCAGTTTGCTCTTAGTTGGAGGCTCATTTGGGAGTGAGGAGACCTGTTTCTAACTTGAGTTTTCATATCAACTAACTGTGTGATCTCACCAAAGTTACATCTCTTTGGGTCATCATGGGTTTGACTATATAGTAGCACACTTAAAACCAGTCCAGATCCAAGCTCAGACAATCTGTGGGAAGCCCAGTACAGCCACAGCTGACCTGCAGAAATGTAAAGCCAGGAAATAAAAACATTGTAGTAAGCCACTAAGCTTTGGGGTGGTTTGCTACACAGCACATTTGTATTAATAGAAAATAACTGTGTGCTACCCTTGCTGAGGTGGAACTCAGAGGCCTCTGAATGGGATAGAGCAGGTTCCTATGATTTGATAGATTGGAGGATTTCCAACTGAGAAAATAAGAAACCTTTATCTTGGTAATGGGTCATCCTAGTTATTGCAGGAAGAACAAAGTGTCGCCCAGTGAGCAACACAGGCTACAGTCCTGAAAAATCTAGGGTGAGTCCAAAACCCACTGTGCTACAGAATGTTAGACAGCTGGATATACACACAGCATCAAGCAGTAGAGGTTTGTCTTGTCCAACTCATCAAGCATGTGCTGAGCACCTGCTGCATGTGAGACACTGTGTGGTGGTAAGCAAGGGGGCTTTTAAAGGTCCTTGTCTTTTCACTATTCTTCCAAAAAAGCTACCTTTATTCCTGCCTTAAGACCTTTGCTGCTACATTCCAGTATCTGAAATGATCTTAATCGAGAAAATCACATGGTTGCCTTCTTATCATTCAGTTCTCAGCCGGAATATCACCTTAGAGAAGCTTTCTTGGATCACTGTAGCCAAAGTAGCCACCCCTTGCCCTGCTTCAATCACCAGCATATCAACTGGATTTATCTTCACAGCACTTAGCACCACCTGGCATGTTATACATTTATTTGCTTGTTTGTAGTCTTTCTCCTCCTGCTGAAATGTAAGCTAAATCCTGTAGGGACAGGCTATTATCTATTCACTGTGCTATTCTCAGTTTCTAAAACAGTGCCTGGTGTGTTGTAGGCCCTCAGAAAATATTCTTTGAATAAATGAACAAGGTACTTACAGTGAAGCAAGGAGGGAAGGTGAAAAGAGAAAAAAAGTACATATCCGGGACCCAAATTTCTATTATAAAGACGTGCAATGTCATCTCTTGGGAAGAGCTTGGATTCTAGAGTTATGATTGCTCTACCATTAACTGCCCTGTAGTTATTTGAATTGCTTAAGATATCAGTTTAGCTGCTGTAACAAAGAGGGCCACAACAGTATAACAGTTTAAACAATATAGTTGTTTATTTCTCTCCCTTTGAAGTCCAGAGACTGGTATGGTGGCTCTGCAATCATCAGGGACCCAGGCTCTCTCTTGTTGCTTTGCCATCCTTAAATGGGTCTTTCATCTTGTGACGCAAACAAGTGCTCTGGCTCCCTTTATGTCCACGCTCTAGCCAGCAGAGAGGAAGAATGAGAGCCAGCCCCTTCCTTTAAGAGCTCACAAATTGCACTTCTCACTCCCATTCACCTCCTATTGGTTACTCCCACTGGACTTAGTCACATGGCTACACCTGACTGCAAGGGAGTCTGGAAAATGAGTCTGCAGGTGGGTAGTCATGTTCTCAGCTAAGAACTTCTATCATCCTAGAAGAGGAGAATGCATCAATAGCAGTCTCTGCCACATTATTTAACAAATTCCCACTGTCCCTCACCCAACCCAGTTTCCTCAGTTGTAAAGCATATGCCTCACTAGGTCACAATCAAATGAAGTGAGTTATTTGAAGTGTTTCATAAGCTACAAAGGTTTACTTGGATATAAGTTACTCATTGTAAATGTCATTTTGGAATCATAGGGCAAGGAACAATTAATTCTGGCTGGAATGATAGAGAAGGAGGTTATAGAGCAGATAGTTTTAAAGCTGGACATTCAAGTATTTGGTTTGTACATGCTAAGGGAAAGAAGAAAGGTGTGTGGGAATGGAAAGCATTCCAGGTAAAGAGAAAAGTAAAATCAAAGGTAATAAGGTGAGAATTTCTGTGCAAGAAAAACACTACATGGAATACAGTTAGAGAGAGTTCAAGGGCAAGGGAAGGAGGGTGGATCAGGAAGGGAAGGCCTGATGCCATGAGCAGGAGTTGGGAGGGCTTTCGGTGGGACGTGGGAAGCCAGTGCAGCCTATGAGTAAGGGTAGGATGTGACCTCCACAGTAGTGCTTGTGGCCTGGAGAAGGCATTCGTGGAGACCAAAGGCCATTTAGAAGGCCTTTGTGGGAGTCCCAGTGAGATGAGCAAGGGCCTGAACCAGCGCTGAGAGAAGGGCAAGGTGTGATGGATTCGGGAACTAGTTCACAGGTAGAATCGCTGGACTTGGCAGCATGTTGGATGGAGGGCAGAGTAGGTATTGATGGAGGTTTTTGCCAAATACCATTGACCAGGTAGAGGGGAAAATTTAGGGAGAAGAATGTAAATGTAGAGTGGTCTCTGATGTTAGTCTGGGTACCTCCCAGTTTTGGACTGGGAAATTTGGGGTCTACTTATGATATTGATGACAAAGATCCAAAGAGTTTACCAAAATGAGAAAGACATTTAATCAGAAGTACTGTTGCATCTTAGGGTATGACCTAATGTCTAACAGCTTAGACAATGCAATTAAAATTCAGTCTTAGTGAATAAGCTCTTTTCCTTTCCGGGGAGCAAGCTTTTGTAACTCACTCTCCACACACAAGCAAGGCTGGCCTGTGTCTTTCCTTGATACGTGGGGAATTATGGCACAAGCCCTGCAGAGTGGAGAGTGCATCTGAGGAGAGGCTGGGGAAACATTTGGCCACTTCTTTTCCTTTCCCCCCAAACATCCCACTTTGGTCTGAAGACATCCAGACCTTGGCCTTGAGTCCGTCTGTGAGAAAACTTGTCCAAACTTTGCTCATAGTGACATTAACAGGTTAAAAATACCATCTTGAGCTGAATCACAACTCAAAAATGAAAACAGGGCAGTAAGAGCCTGAGTTTTTTTCCTTTCAAAATTTCCCGTCATTGCCATAAAATTGATTATGAAAGAAGTTTAAACTGTGTTTCAACATCCCCTTGGAAGTTCTCGTGGACAGTGGAAGGCCCTAGATGGACACAGAAACTGAAGTTTTCTCCTCAGCCCTGTACGACCAGTGGCTCTAGCATTTCACCCTGCAAAACTCGCAGTGACCGCTACTTGGTTCTGGTTCATTCATCTCAGCTTGTTGTAGATGTGATCTTGAAGATCCTAAGCTGGGAGACAGAATTTACCAATCACTCTTGCCATTATTATTATTGTTATTATTTTCCCTATACATGTGGAGACCCATGTGGTCCAGGCTAAGAACATGTTACATCCATAGTCCAATATACAAAAGTAATTTAAACGTAACTAAAATGCTATATTTGTGTCTCTCAGAGCAGCGATGCCCAACCTTTTTGGCACCAGGAACCAGTTTCATGGAAGACAGTTTTTCCACGGATGGTGTGTGTTGGGGGAAGGCGGAGCTCAGGCGGTGATATGAGGATGGGGAGAGGCTGTAAATAGGCCGCTCACCTGCTCGCCTCCTGCTGTGCACCCTCCCCCCCCCACCACTCCCATTTCCTAAATTTCATGAGAGACAATTTTTCCATGGATGGGGGGAAGGAGTGGGAGGGTGGAGCTCTGCAGCCAGGTCCCTAACAGGCCACGGATCTGGTACTGGTCCTCGGCCCACGGATGGGGACCACAGTCTTAGAGAACATCAAAGGTTGAGTCCAATCATAATCTATCACAATGCTTTGTAAACTTCTCTCTCTCCATGCCCCCAACACCGCTATATGGGTTCTCTCTCTCTCTCTCTCCCCAATATCTCTTTCCATCCCTAATTATGGAATTAGTATGTGCTCTCTCCTACCATGAAATAATACTTTTTTAGGAAGGGAGTGAGCAAATATAGGGTTTAATAGGCAGGTAGAGAAGGAGAAATCTGGAAACAATTACATTTTAATAATTTTTCTGACCATTTAATCATATATTATAATTTATTATTTGTATTATTATTTAAAATTAATGGCAATAGCCAACACTTATTTGGTACTTTGACATTTCCAAAGTGTTTTTATATTCATAACTCCTGCAGTGCTCCAAAGAGGAAAAGAATTATGATTAGTATCCATTTTACAGATGAGGAAACTAGGACCAAGAGAAATTGAATCAATCTTCCAAAGTCACAGAGCTGCAAAAGAGATTCTAGGCTGGAATCCAGGAATTCCAGGTTCTATGACTCCAAGAGGCTATTTATATAACAAGGCTGGGTCCCTCGTTTTCCCCATACTGAAAATGGCTTCAGACGCTCTGCCTCTTAGGGCATGCGGGGATGCTGTCACTGGGTCTGCACCAAACTTCTGATGAGGCTACAGAGCTGGGACTCGGATAAGACAAGGGAGGTGCTTAGGGTGTGCACACTCTTCCCCCGAACCCGAATACCTACCCTTGCAACCCAGCCACCATGTTGTGAGGAAGCCCAGGCCACTTGGAGAAGCCATATGCAGGTGTTCCAGCCAATTGCCCCAGCTAACATTTCTGCTGACAGCCACCCTTCATCTCCAGCGATGTAAATAAACAGGCCTTCAGATGCTTCCAGCCACCATCTTTGGTGTTTTCCAATTGAGGTCCTAGACATGATGGATTAGAAACAAGCTGTCCCATTGCACCCTCTTCAAATTCCTGATGTCCCCAAATGAGAAATAATAAATATTATTATCATTTTAAACCATTAATTTTTGGGGTAATTCGTATCCCAGAAACAGATAACTAATGACCCATCGTACTTTCACACTTCCATGTTGCCTTTGTCTTCCAGAAGGAAGAGTCCTTGCTTGTTAAATATGTCTTCATACAGGTTAGTAGCCCCTAGAAATTGATGTATCACATGTCTTGGCTTGCAGGGCAAGACTGGTTCTCACACCCTGAGGACAATTATAAGGGTACACAAGGATTATGGGAGCACCCCCCATGTTTATGGCAAAGTCACAGAATAAGGGTGGGGGGACTTAGAAAGGAGAAGAAAAAAAGGAAGGAGCAGTAGGAGGAAGGAGCTAGGAGAAAAGGAGGAGCAGGCATGGAGGAGAGGGGCACATGGCTGAGAAGGCTGGTGGTCCACCCCAGGTGGCCTGGGATTGCCCGATCATATTGCTGGTTCACTTCCAGGGAGGCCCTGGACGACCTTCTCCCTGCAGGAACCAGATGAGTCACACACATAGTCAGACAGGGTGTGGGAAGGTGTCTGCCTCTCCACCTCATGGCCGGGGCTGCCAGCTGGGCATTGTCAAGTCCAACATTGATTGAGCCACCGCTTCCTGCCTGGCTCTGTGCAAAGCTCTGGGAATGTGAGATGCTCTAAGTCCCTGCCCTCAAGGAGTCAGAGTCCATTTGGGAGACGGAGTTAAAAACAGTCTGTCACTCAGTGTTTTTTCCAAGGGAGACTTCAGTTCAAATGCAGGTGGAAGTTCTGAAATACTGAGTGTGCTTGTGTCGGGGCGTGGGGGGCAATACAGGGAGGAGGAACCTTGCTGCATGGATTTAATTAAAACAAAAATACTACTTTTTATTTTGAAAGCGCTTGGCTGATGTTAATTAACCATCTGGGACTGATTTGATGATTGACTCCAGGGACTTTGGTAAATAAAATGAAAATAAATATTTCTAGGTTGAGTGTGTTTCAAGTCTGATGGTTGGACTTTAGTCAGGACACTTGCAGCTGAAAGGGACTAAAAGCAGTTCAAACTGGCTTGGGTAAAAAGGGTTTATTGGTGGATGTATCTGAGGAGTCCCGGTCTGGGTTCAGACACATAGGATTTGGGCTCAGGCATACTCAGGTTTCTCTCCATCTTCAGCCTCTGTCTGCCACCAGGTTGGCTTCATCCTCGTGTTTCCCATGGTGGTCCTAGCAGCTCTAAGCTCTCCCCTCATGGTGGCAAGATGGTTGCACAGTACCAGCTCTGCGTCTTCCCAGAGTCATCCCCTTTTACCCAGCATGCCTAACAATCTCTGGTTGGGGCATGTGCCCAACACTGAAACTGTCACTTTAACTACAGTGTAGGATAGCCATGGAGCTGGAGCAGTGGAGATGGGGTGGCCCAACCAAACCACACAGACTTGGGAGGTTTGGAGAACCACCCAGAAATTGGGCTGTTATCAAAAAAAGAGGAATGAATGCTAGGGAATAAAACTTTAATGGCCCCACAATGAGCCAGAGACAATGAGGCAAGGGGACATCTCAGGGGCAGTGAAAGGCAGCTCAGCACCTGAGCAAAGTCAGGCCAGCGTGGTTCTGGGGTCAAGTGTAAATCTGACCTCCACTATGTTGGCAGAGAGCCTTACTGGCCACCAAACAAAAAAGTGTTTACCCTTCCACTATAGGGCATTTGTGACTATCCTGAAGGTGTACCACTCATATCACCTTCAAGAGATAACTGTCTTTTAGCTGCAAAGACTGCAATTAGCTTTAGAACTAAAGCCATGCCCTTCAAGGGCACCCTCCAGCCAGTGACTAAGCATGGCAGGGGTACTGGAACCAGCCATTTCTGCCCAGTGCAGGATTTCTCTAGTGGACAATCTTTGCTCTGGAATCTCCCTTTGAGATGGCTGAGACTTTATCAGATCTGCTTTGCAATCTAAGGCTTGATCCCCGAATCACTGTGGTGGGTCTCATCTGCAGGAACTCCCACATTGGACTGTTAGGTAAGCAAAAGAGTATCTTTGGTGGTTTCTTTCTACATTGCAGGCATAGTTCCTTATAATTCCTACTCTTCTAAATACACATCTAAAAAGATGAAAGCATTAGTCAAAAATGGCTTGGCTACCTTTAAATGGTTGTCTTGAACAAAAGCACAGAACAACCCTGAAAATCCAGCCTTATCCAGTGTTTTAAATAATATTTTTATAGACATGTAATGCATCTGTGGAAAAGTGTACAGAACATAAATGCACAAGATCAATGACTTATTACAAAACAAAACAACCCTGTACTCACCACGCGGGTCAAGAAAGAGAACATTTTCTCACTCTAGAAGTCTCCTGCCCTCACAAAATTCTCAAAAAGTTTTACATTCTAAGGTTAATAGAAGAAGCAAGTGTAGACCCCTTTGTCAATGGACTGACAGATCAGAAAAAGCAAAAAACTTCCTTTTAAGGATTTTATTTGTTTCCTTTAAGCTTAAGGAGAAAGTTTTATCTTTAAGATGTTTTCAAATGCCGGAACATTTTTCAGGTACTGGATAAAGAGAGGGGGAGGAAAAAGGCAGAAGTTAAATTTTGTTCTATCCTTGTTCAGGAGTTTGATCTTGATAAGCAAAGAATGTAATTAAAATGGATTACAGACTATTAAACACAAGAGCAAAATGATTGCAGTGTGTGCAAGCCAGTAATTAAAGCTTTAAAAGAGGAAAAAGTCACCATCACTTACAATGTTTATTTGTCAAGGTTAGTAACAAATATTGACATGAAAGCTTTTTCCTTTTATTTTCTTCTTAGCATCAGGCTCTCAGCAATTAGAGGGGCATAGTCCAGAATCAATATGGCCTCAGGTCTGAAGCAGTAAGATCCATACATTTTAAAATTGTTGGCAGAATAGCAGAGTGGCTCCATAAAGCAGACTTGCTTGCAACATCATTCAATTAGTGCATATTACAAGATAAAGAGAAACAAGTCAGGAACAACATCTCCTTAAATTGGTTTTATCTCAAAGATACTCTTATAATAACCATTAGGGAGAGACTTCTTATTGGCAAAGGATTTTATATTTTATCTTCAGTACTGAATAAAATTAATCCATAGAGTGGAATGTTTCTTAAAATATGTGATTAAAAGCATGAGCTCTGTGGTCCAAATGCCCAGTTGCACATCATAACTCTGCCACTTTCCAACTGGGTGACCTTGGGCACGCCATTCAATTTTTCTGTCTCTGAGTTTTTTCATCTGTAAAATGAGAATAACAATATCATCTACTGTACAAGGTACTGTAAAGAGAAAACGAAATAATACATGCAAAGGTCCTGGCGTGCAGTAAGAGCTCATCCTCTGTTAGCTATTGCGTTAGTCAGGATAGGCTGGGTGTGATGCAATAACATGTAAGCCCCTGACTCCCAGCAGCTTCACTCAATGAACTTAATTTCTCACTCAAGCTGTGTCCCCATCATGGGTCCGTGGGGTGAGGCGTGGAAGAGGGCTGGGCTTCACATGGCCTAAGGGACCCATCGCTTACTTCAGAGCTACAGTAAGCGGCTACCTATACAGAGTGGAGGAAGAGAGACAGGAGAAACTCACCTAGGCCTTTCATTGCCACCACCCAGAAGTGACAAGACATGACTTCCAATGTATCTCACTGTGCAGAACTAGTCTACTGAGTGTCACACAACCTGGAAATTGTTAGAAGCAGGTAGAATGTTTAGTGAGCACATTATCTCTCATTATTAATGTTATAGGTTCTATAATGGCTTTTACTCTGTGAAATTTGGAGAACACATTTAGACCTGTGATATAACTGAGTTGTCAGAGAACTCAATCATTCAACAACCATTTATTGAATACCTATGATGAAGCAATACTGTTCTAGGTGTGAGACACAGTGATGGACTTGACCAGATAAGGTCATTTTGACTTTATGGTACGAATAAGTAAACCAGATAAAATCGGATAGCATTTGGTTCTAGCAGTGGCGGGTGAGTGGCTGGTGGGGACTGGTGTTTGTGCTGAGACCTCAGTGACAACAAGGAGCCAGCCGGGGGAGATCTGCAGGAGAAGTTTCCCAGGCAGAGGGAACCAGCTGGGTTTCACGGGTGGGAAACAAGGGCAGTGTGTCCAGAACATAGAGAGCGAGGGGAGGTGACAGAAGGAGGCAGGAGCCAGCTCATGGCTGGCTGCACAGGCCATGGGAAGAGGTTTGGAATTCAGCTGAGGGAAACTACTGGAGGATTCTAAGCAGGTGAGGGAAACACTCTGACTTGTTTTCAAAGGTCTCTGTAGCTACTCTGGGAGGAAAGGATGGAAAAGGTAGGAATGGGAGCAGGGGGACCAATGAGGATGCTGATGAGGTCTTCCAGGCGAGAGGTGGTGGTGGCTTGGGGCAGCTTAGGGACAACAGAGAGAAATGGTCAGATTCGGGGGACACATTGGAAGCAGAGCAGGCGATAATGTAGCCTGCTTCATGATCCCCAGTCCTCCAACCAATCGCCAGCATCTGGATCAGCCAATCTAAGAATCCAACAAAATTTTCCATCCTTGGGAAGGCCGTGAAAAGAGGTGATGCCCCTAAATCCTTCTACTTCTCAGAGGTCTCCCACAGGTCCCTGGACGAAAGCTCTGCCAGGGTCTTTGCAAATCTCACCCTGTAGTGAAAGACAAGTCAGGTCAATGTCTGTTGAGTGAATGAAGATGCCTAGTGCAAATCTCTCATTCTTTCAGGTTTGCAGCCTCCAACACTTCAAATTAACTTACTCGATCACACTGCCAGGAGATCTAGCATTTAGAGCTCTGTGTGGATTAGAATCTTCTTTAAAATCATGTGCCTCTTGAGAGTTTCCATCCTCCCAACCAAGAACTGGTTTTATCAGAGGTGTACTTAGCATCCCAGGCAGGGCCCTAACCTGGAGGCCAGGGGTTTTGGCTCTGGTCTGCACTCTCACCTTCCGTGGGGCTTGGACGACCTACCTGACTTCCCTGGGACAGTTTATGCCCCAGATATTTTCAAGTGTCAGGTATAGAGTCTCTGGAGACACATAAAACAAAAGTTCCTGGCCTCAAGTAGTTTATAGGAAGTTAGTATAGGTAGATGACCGTTAACATTATTTTCGTTGTAACCTTGTGACTTTTCCAATATTGGGAATCCTCCCTTATCTGGCTTCATAAGAGGATGTTGGTGTAGCCTGGAATGCCTGCTGTTTACAGACCTGGAAGCCAGTTCTCACATTTGATTTGCCCATCCAAGCAGTAAAATACCCATGGACCCATGTGTCTATGAGTTTGTACCCAAGAAGGATTATAAATAACTCCTCTCTCTGGGGCGTAATGAGGATTAATGAGGTTTAAGGTCTTGCCAAGCAGGGATCAGGCAATCAGGAAATTTTATGATTTACAGGATAAATCACATTTGTTAGGAGTTATCTCTTTGGATCAGCAGGGCAAAGGGCAGCAACCTCGTCCTGCCATGAGCCAAGAATGCTGAGATGATGGTGGCTAAACAGTAGAACCCTTGGATGCACGGGCCGGGGGGGTGGAGTGTGTGCTGACATCAGGAGCTGCTGGTCAGGCCAAGGTCGGGCCCAGAAGATGGGCCATGATCAAGGTAGAAGTGAGCTGCATCCCAGATATCTGCAGAGGTCTGCTGCAGACCAGCATGGGACATGCTGGGGTGGAGATGGGGAGGGGGGCTCAGGCACAAGATGGGCCCAAGTGTCTGAGAATGAGAAATCGGCACCATCTGGAAAATGGAGACAACAAGACCATCATCTTGGGTTTTCTTGAGGACTAAAGGAGCCTTGCCTGTCCTTCGGGCTACAAGCAACAGAATTTGAATTTATTCAGTCAACTAGCATTGAGCTGACTTGCTTTTCACTGTGTGGTGAGATCTGCAAAGACCTACTCACAACTTTTGTCTAGAGACCTACGAGAGGTCTCTGAAAGGCAGGGGTTTAGATGTATCATGTTTCCTTGCTCACCCAAAGTTGGAAGGTTTCAATGGATCCTTGGATCAGCTGATCCAGGCTGGGGATGGGGGTAACAGGCCTTGTGAAGGTGACTGCATCGTCACCTGCTTTGCTTCCAGAATATCCCGCAAATCCGACCACTTCTCAAGACATGTGATTACATCAAGCAGGAGCATCTGTAACCCAGCACTGACAAGCTCCTGCTTCTGTTCCTGGCCAGAGGGAATTGCTGACAAAGCCAGAGGGTTAGCAGCAGTTTCTGGAGAGTAAATTCTAATGGGAAAATCCCTCTACCTGAGTTGCAAGCCAAATAGTTGAGAAAAGGATAAGACAAGAAAAAAAATCTAGTTAGGGAATTTTTAATTTGATTCATTCATCAAACAGTAATTAATCACCTAAATAGAGAATTGTGAAGGCTGAATTCAATCTGTAAGCATTTTTTTTGTATTTCAGGCATTGTTTCCCTGGATATTTAAATTTGAATGTCATTAGATAGGCATATTTACCCTCCATGTGCCACAGTCCTCACCACTTCCAAGTGCCTTACAACCGGTCTGCCTCAGTCACTTAAATTACTTGCCTGTACTCTGAAATCACCTGGTACATGACTCCTACCTTATCAATGGTGGACTGGAGCCAGCTCATACTGACTTGTGAGAACTGTTACATTTTCAGAATTTCTTCAGGCAGTTCACATCCCATTGGTAGCTTGAAATGAATCATGAAGGGAATATTTACACTGAAATTGACAAATGCTACAAATCAAGACCTTTTATTCCTCCCGGGCAAAAGCACACTGCCACCTTAAATACTATTTTAAAAACTGGGCTAAGGGTTACTAGAAGAGGAGGGAGAAAAAAGAGATGCAAAGATAGATCTGTTTCTTGCCTTTAAGGAGATTATGATCTTTTGAAATACTGAATTCAAATAATTTCAAACTACTTCTCCTTAAATGCCATCCTATCATGTTCTATGCAGAACAGTGGAACTCAACTGCGGTGGCAGCACATTGGCATGACATGGAAGCTTTAATAAACACCTATGTCTGGGACCTACCCCTAGAGTTTCTGCTGTAACTATGCTGCCTGCAGCCCGGCACCAGAACACTTGAGGCTCCCTGGATGGTTCTACAGCGTAGCCAGAAGCATGTCTGGCCTGCGATTATGAATACAATGCCTGATGTCTTTATAGGACCTGTTCACAAAGTGCTCTTACAAATCCAGTCTTTGTATAATCAGGAAAGACTAACTGTTCTAATAACCCCAGTGACAAACACAGTAAGGGTGGTGTATGGTAGAAAGAACACAAGTTTTGGTGCCAAATGAACTTCTGAGTTACACTTACCTCATTTGTAAAATGGGGACATAATGATAATTATCATAGAGTTCTCATGAGGATTAAAGGAATTTAGGATACTAGCAGCAACAGAATACCTGATTTAAAAAGGTTTATTATTTAACGTAGCTAGAATTTTAGGGGTAGGGCAGTTTGTTGGTTCATTAGCTCAGGTTATCAAATGCTCAGCCTCTTTCCACATTTATGCTCTGCCCTCTCCAGGATCTTTTGACTTTGGACTTGGGTTTGCTTCCTCATGTTCACGAGATGGTTGCCACGTTACCAGGCATTGCATGTAGACATGGCAATATCTGGTGAAAGAAGGAAATACTTCCTCTCATTTGCCACAGTTTATTGGGGTAGAAAACCCTTCCCAGAAGCTGCCAATAGTCTTCTTCTTGGATTCCACTGGCCAAGATGGGGGTCACATATTCTAGCTGCAGGAGAACCTAAGGAAGCAGGTTTCTGGTATCTTCAGCCTTTACCATGGCAGGTGACTCTGCAGGCAGGATGGAAAGGGTAGGCAGGGGCTGTCGAGGAAGTATATGAAAGGACCCTAGGCAATACTTGCCACACACAGAGCTCAGTATATTTCAGTTGCTCTTTATCCTCTCACCCCACCATTACAAACCCACCACATCATCCCTTACCTTCAGTAATTTTACCATTGGCCCCAGAACTGGCCGCTCTCCAAAGACCACAGATGCAGTGTGGCTACTCAGCTAATAAACACTAGCAGGTGTATGACTCTCTTTAGACTCAGAGAGGCTATTACCCCGGACTATAAATATCCTTAGATGTTTGGCTTCTTCTCTCCCCTTGGGTGAAGCTAAGAACCAGGGGATAATGCCAGGTAGCTTCACCTCAGTAAAAGATACCCAGACCTCGCCTGTCTTCCAGCATCAAGCTACAGGACATTTTTGTAGCACAGATCCCCAGGGCAGGCGTGCCATCTGTAGAATTCCTCCCTGCCAAGGTGACCATTGTGCTCATTATTGAAACCCCACAGAGCAGTAATGAACCATTCTCCAGGGAAGTCACACCCCCCCAATTAACGACATATAGGTCAAATCCCATTAGGGGAACTCCAGGGTACCTTTCAGAACCTTTTGTTACAGGGAAATCATTTCCTTTGGAATATAGCTTGAAACAAGCCAACTTAGGGTTAAGAATTAAAATGCTATGCTACATGTACTTCTAAACTATTCTTTTTAAAGTTATAAACTTGTAATCGCATTACAGAAAACTCAGAAAATAGAGAAAAGGCAAGTGAAGCCTCCAATACTTCCACCAACAAATACAACCACTGTTGTCATTTTGGCACAATTCCTTCTTAACATTTTCCCTATACTCAAGTGTTTTACATAGCTATAATCATAGCATACATACTATTTTTATTTTACTTTTTCATCTTAAATTTAAGAAGTATTTACTGGGTATGTATTCCGGCGCCAGACTCAGTGCTAGATGCTGGGGGTCAATGGAGAACAAGATGGGCGATGACAGACAGACAATGAGGACGGTGCAGTGTGATGAAGGATTGGAAGTGTATGGCGGGGGCAGGAAAACCCACTAGGGGAAGCCCCCGCCTGGACTTGCAGGAGAGTGCTCAGGGAAGGCTTCTTGGATGAGGTGCTCTATGACCTTAGACCCAAAGATGCATAGCTGTGAGCTTGGTAAAAGGAACTGGGAGGAGTGTGCTCTGCCAAGCGAAAAATGTTTTCATGGCATTGAGCAAGTACGCAGTGCTTGGAGGATATGTCATGGGAGCAATTCAGCATGGTGGGAGCGTGGACTCTGTTATGGACTGAATTGTGTCCCTCCCGAATTCATATGTTAAAGTTCTAACCTCGAATATGACTGCATTTGAAGACAGGGCTTTTCAGGGGATAATTAAGGTTAAATGAGGTTGTGGGGTGAGGCTCTCGTACAATAAGACTGGAGGCAAAGAAAAGAGGAAGAGACACCAGAGATTTCTGTCTCTACCCATGTATGCACAGAGGGAAGATTCTGTGTGGATATAATAAGAAGACAACTGTGCACAAGCCAGGAAGAGAGGCCTCGCCAGAAGCCAACTCTGCTGGCAGCTTGGTCTTGGACTGTCAGCCTTCTAAATTGTGAGAAAATAAATGTCTGTGGTTTAAGCCACCCAGCCTGTGGCATCTTATTATGGCAGTCTCCCACTTCTGCTACCAAGATCTATACCAATGAAACAGAACTAATACGATATATGATCTTTAGAGAGATAGACAGGTAGAGTTATAAGGAATTGGCTCACGCAGTTATGGAGACTGGTAAACAAAAAGTCTGCAGAGCTAGTGTCTCAGTTCGAAGGCCATCAGGCAGGAGAATTCTCTGTTACTCTGGAGAAGTTCAGCCTTTTGTTCTATTCAGGTCTTTGGCTGACTGGACCAAGTCCACTCACAATATGGAGGGCAATCTCCTTTACTTAGTCCACCAATTTAAATGTTGATCTCATCCAAAAAAACAAATTCACAGAAACATCCAAAATAATGTTTGATCAACTATCTGGGTACTCTGTGGTCCAGCCAAAATGACACATAAAATTAATGAGAGTTTGACAGAGCCCAGATGTCATCATGCAAAAATAAGGAGTTGGTACTTGATCCTGAGGTCAAAGAGGAGGCACTAAATGGTTTTAATCAGGGAATGTCATGCTTAGCCTGATCATTTTAAGGACAAGCATTGAGGCTGCAGTGTGGGAAACCCATTCAGGACTGCCCTGTACAGTGGGGCAGATGGGGTAGTGCACAACTCTAGTGCGGGCACCATTCCCATCCTGGTCCACGGGAATGGCATCTCCTGGAGTTGTGCAGGGTATAATCTGTAGCTCTGTACACAGTGGCCCTGAACACATTAGAAGGGGCAAGGTTGGAGGCAAGAAAACCAGTTAGGGAGCAATGGCAGTCCTGTAGGGAAAGTTTTCAGATATTGTACATAGTCATCATTTGGTGGCTTCTTCCTTAGGATAAGCCTTGATTTACTCAACCATTTTCCCAATGTTGTATACAGGTATATTTTTTTTGCCATAGTGGTATTAGATGTAAACAAATTTATTCTGTATTCAAATATCTCCTGTATGACGATAAAATTTATCATCTCACTGGGACCCTTTTGGGAGTAAAGGGACTATAAATACACCGGGAGAGCAGGCATAATCCACGGCTGTCCTTGACACAAGAAGGAATGGTTACCTTCCCTGTCCCCTTCTTTCTCTGGATATCAAGCCTTCTGCCCATATAGTTTCATTTCTAGGAGATTCAGGAGACAGCTGCACACAATGTACTTACCTAGTGTCAGAAAGCTCTTCAGTTTCTTTCTATAGATTGAAACCCTATAATTTTTATGTTTCAGCAAAATAAATTGCACTGTCTACATTTATTTATATTCCCTTCACATCTTCAGTAGCAAGAGATAGCTGAGAACATTACATTCTCCTCCCACTTAAGTTGCTATGATTTCACAAGGGTTTTTTATTTTTATTTTTGTTTTTGTTTTTATCTCAGGGTGAATGCAGTCTCTCCTGAAGCTTTGAAGCAAGACTTACAGATGTAAAAAAGCAGAGGAGAAAGAATAAATAATTTTCTCTGTTTTTGGAGGAAAATAGGAGAAAGGGGTAAGATGCCAAATTACCAAAACTACATGACTGCTCTATTTAATATTTTTTAACTATGAATGACTCAGTGGTCATTCTGGCATTAGATATCTATTCTCTGCCTGTCCCTTTGCCTCTGACTCCTGTGGAGTTATCCAGAAAGGGATTCAGGAGGCTTCTGTTTTATGGCCTTTCTTGTATCAATGAAAGGTACCAGGGTTTCTTTTTAAACTTAGATGGGCCACTAAAAGGAGCTCCAACTGGTAGTAAAGAGAAGCTGCCCCTAAAAGAATGTGGCATAGACTGCTATAGCTCACTAACATTGATGGCTTATACTTCATCCTGGACAGCTCGATTATATTTCCCATCCTCCCCTGGAGTTAGGTGTTGCTACATAACTGGATTCTGGCCAATGGCATGTAAGTTAAAATGATGACTGCCACTTTCCGTCATGACCCATATAAACCTCCCACAAGCAATCCTTGCTCCCTTTCTCCATCTGCCTGCTGAATGGAGAAGACTCTGAGATTCTAGAATTGGATGGAGCCACAGGATGGAATGAACCTGGGTCCCTGAATGACTGCTGCATGTAATAGAGTAGCTCCTACTCAATCCACATTGGAGCTACATGTTAGTGAGAAATAGACTTACTATATTGAGTAACTGAGATATGAATAGTTGTTTGTTATAGAGAGGCTGCTCAGGATGAACAAATACAGAGGTACCTCCACCCTGTGTACTCAGTCAAAGAGATCTGAGAAGGAACAATAGCAAAGAGACTCTAGTGGGTGGATATTTGTTGAGGTTGTCTACATGTACCCATTTTGCTATCTATCAGGAAAGTGATTCAGTAGAGAAAACTCCGACCACAATTGCCTGCCGCTACATCTGCTTCCTTAGGGGAGTGGCATGATTTTCCTTCAGACTAAAAGAGTTTTTATTCAGCAAACTTCTTGGTGAGCCATTTGGTGGTGAAAAGATAGTTCTCAGCACATAACCCTAAAGGCACGACACAAAGAGAACTAAAATTCCTCTTCATAATAAAAAACAAACTGGGGTGTTTAAGGGAGAGCTCAGGAAGGATGGGTTGGGGGAGAGACAGCACTGAGCAAGGCAGCAAAGACCTGCTGAGAAAGGAGAGAGATTCCTGGCAGAGAGGCCTTTCAGGACAGGGTTCTAATATTCCATGTTTAGGTTATCTGCCATGCCTGCTACAGCCTAAACCCCTCTCCTGCTCCCCAAATGATCAACAAAGCAGCTGCTCACTCAACCTCAAGACTATGTGTCATTGGGAAATGATAGAGGTGGGTTCCAGCCAAGTGAGCCCAAAGTGAGATGCAAGTGTTGGAGAGTAGTTGAGACATGCACCCAACTTGGGGGTGGACAGGAGACAGACCCCTTCCCCCAAATATACCACAGAAAGATGGACTCATTGTTGGGGGTGGGGTATGCTGTCCTGAAGTACCATGAAGAAGGTAAAGGAGGTTTTATAAAGATGGATCAAGGAATTTGCCATCAAGTTAGGAAGCCTTATCTCCCTGCAAAACCATCCAAAGGACTAACTGGACAGGGGTGCTTCCCAGCACACCAGATGGCGTCGGATGCAGGGAAGGCCACTTAAAGGCACCATGACAAATGGAACAGACTTCCTGAGGCAGAGGTCAGTGTTGGCCAAGGGGTGAGGAAGCTCCACAAGGTTGAGAGCCAAATGCACTGCATGAAAGATTTATCCTGCACCAATGTTGGGTCGTGCTTGAGTGCAATGAATGGCTTTCTGGGTGAAGGGAAGGAAAGATTTCTGCTCTGCTTGTATCAGTGGTTTTGTCAGAAGGACACAGAGTTCATCTTGGCTGAAATTAAATCAGGCCTTTCAACTCCTGGCCCACAGTGCCGTCTGGGCACGAACTGGGCACAGGTGCTAACGCAGTTCGGATGGCAAGGTGGTGCCCAGCCACCCGCCGCCTCGCTCTGACTCATCGGCTGCAGTGCCGTCTGGATGACCCCTTGGCATTCTCCCTGGATGTCTGCTGCTCTCTCCCTTGGCACTTTGCCATCCCAAGAGGAAAATTCCTAGGATAATCAGTTGAAGGAAGAAAAAGAACCACTGAATTTGGTATTTTTCCTGTCCCATTTGGGACATTCTAGGTGCCCATGACTTTCTCAATGAGCTATCAGCTCAGTCAATGTCCACAAAACCCCTAAGACAGAATCTGGCCCTTGGTGTACATTCTGCAAACTATATCTTCACTTTCTTCTCTTTTTTTCCTTCTTCTTCTTAATACTGTTGCTGTAACCATCCCTGTCACTGTTACTGACATACCCAGCTCTTCCCAGAATCAGGCCTACCTTCTTACTGCCATGGAGCCTTGGATGTCTTGGTTAGCTCTATTGCTCTCTGGCCAGGATGTCAGTATATCTTAACCCTGAAGAAAGCCAGACACCCTCGGGATGGGCATGATGCCCATGGGATGCCTAATGCAATAACGAGTCTGAGACAGATTTGGAAACAGAGCCGTCTGAAGGAGACGATCTATGCTGTTCATAGTTAAAGATAGCTGGAGGCTCTGCTTAAACACAGAGCAACCTTTATAATCAAGAATCCATTCTGTTTGTCAGAATCTCATTACTGCTATTTCATCACTTTTCCCTCGTTTGTCTCATGTGAATATTCTCCCTGAGGGAGACAACAGAGGCCACCTGTCCGGGCCCAGGGAAACAGTCCCTGCTGCTTTGCAAGGTGATGTCAAGGAGCAGGGACTTTAGCTTTAGACCGCTCTGGCCAGTCCTCAAGTTGGCCTTGGTGGAGTCTCCTGGCCCATGGTGTTATCCTCAGGATTGTATTTTCAGAGAATCCAAGTTACTTAAACTCTTTGAGAGCTTCACTTTCCTAATTTGTAAACAGGATTAGCAATTCCTATCTGGTAAGGTTGTTATAAAAATAAATTGAGATAATATGTGCCATGTGTTTGGCCCAGTGCCTGGTATTGCCTGTGATACATACATGCTTAGCTGTAGCAGAAGTCATACGAGGGAAGTGATAGCTAATCCAGAGTGTGTTAGACTCAAGAGGAACTGATTCTGCCTACCTCACAAGATGCTGACCAAGTGACAAACTAGAGTGTGAATGATAAGAAATTATGTCTGCCTATATGTGGCCTAGAACATACAAGCCCCACAGCATCCTTTGCACTTTAGGAAATGCTGCAAGTGTGCATGGGAGCTCAGCGGGGGTGAGCATGCATGCAGAGAGAGTCAGCGGATCTCTAAGGGGAATGGTGATGCGCCACCGTATAGCTCCGAGCCACCGTCTCCATTGCAGGGATAAAGACGTGGGTGCTGACCAGCCGATGCTGGACAGACGGACAAAGGCCCTTTCCTCACTGTACTTTGTTCCAGAAGTTACAGAGACCCCGTCCTTTCATGAAACCATCCTTCCTTTAGTCTTCCCAGCTGCCAGAAAGCGGTTGAGTAGCAGCCTGCTCCAAGAACATGTGGGTCCTGAGAGTGTGCCCAGGTCACCTCACTTGCACTAATTGTTTCCAGGCCTCCTTGGTGACACATTCACAGACTGAGCTTTGAGGTGGGGGAGCCTGTGCAGGTAGCTCTTGTCATCTGTTTGATGTTGGCTTTTAAGAACTCTGATGCTCATGGAGTAACCTTTTTTCCCTGACTCTGAGCCCAAAAGCCCTTGATTCTAGAGCTCTGTATACTGAGTATAGAACCTCTGCAATTATTCTCATCCCTCTGGTATGTAGGTTGTCCTGTGCCCTGGGAGGAAGGTGGAGGGAGGCGCAAGATGCTAAGGAATTGGACCTTTGCGTCTCCTCTCCCTTCGTGCCATGCACGCTCCATTTTAGACACTTTCAGGGTTTTGTCCACTATCGTTGACTCCAAAATATTTATTTCTAGTCTCAGCTTCTAGTGATGGCTGAAACTGGCTTGTGTATACTCGTTAGAGTTGATTAAATATTTAGGAAATTTGCAAACTGATTTTTAAACTATTAGTAACCTGAAATCAGGTATCATAGCCGTATTACCACAATGCAAGTTGGCAGATGCTACAAATCAGGGATTTTTTTTCAAGCTTCCCCCATGGCGTGGCTCATCGGTCCCCACCTCACCCTCCATGGCAGCTGCACTCCCTGCCCTTGTCCTCACGTCTGTCTAGAATGCCCCCGTATCCACTTGGCTCACTCTTGCTCCTCATTCAGACCCTGCATCTTTCCCTCCAGGGAGCGTCTCTTCAGCACCGTTCTGCCCAGCTTTCCCCTCCTCCCTACTTAGTGCCCCTAAAACTCTCCGCGCTTGTCTCTGTTGAACACATCCCATAATATTCTGAAATATGTATGTTATTGGCCTATGGTGGATATTTGCCTTTCTTTTTGGCCACCTAGCATCTGAACCTCTTTCCTATGCTTGAAGAATCTCCCACCTTTAATAAGCAGTGCCTACTTCTCACTAAAGAAATGGAAAAATGCCAGATACTTTCTCTCCCAGTCTTCCTTCCAGCTAACCTGAGAGCTCTGATGGTGTCCGCCAGTCGGAGACCCTTTCCCAGCCTTCACCCAGAAATTTGTGGTGTGGAGTCGCAGGGACTCTGGGGATCCCATTCTGGCGAGGGTGGCAGCAGTGGTGGCTGCTTTTCCAGTGGCTGCAACTGGGATGCCCTGTTGGTGGTGCCAGTGGGACAAGCTGTGGTTACACCCAGTGGTGTCTTCATAGACTCAGCCCTGGGGCGTGATCTCGAGCACTGGTCCTGGTTGTCAAGGTTAGTTGTCCAGCCCTCCCGGATTCTGTGCCTGATTCTGCGGTACCTTTTTTTTAAGTTGTCATGTCTTTTTATTGAGGTATAACTTACAAGCCATAACATTTACCCATTGTTAGTGTATGGTGCAATAAGCTTTAGAAAGTTTATGCAATTGTGCACCCATCACCACAATTCAGTTGTAGAACTCTTCTATCACCCCAAAAATGTTCACTCTTGCCCATTTGCTGTCTGTTCCCATTCACATCTGGTCCCAAGCAACCACATTCTGCTTCCTGACTCTGACTTTTCTAGAAATCTCATGTAAATGGAATCAAACATCATGTAGCCTTTTCTGTCTGGCCTTTTCTACAATAATTTTTTTAGGTTCACTCATGTCAGTACATGTATGCATAGTTTGTCCCTTTTTCACTGCTGACTAGTATCTCATTATGTGGATATGCCACACTTTGTTTATCCATTTGCCAGCCAATGTTCGTTTCATAAATCCCCTTTTTATGACTCAGCCAGAACTGCGTTCCGTAGTCACCATGAGCCTTGACTATGTTCCTTCCTGTTGAGACTGTGAGCTCCTCAACAGCAGAAATATCTTCATGGCCCTTGGATCCACAGTCCCCAGCACCATTTCCAGTGATTGTTCAGTAACTGTTGCATTGGTGCATAGACTGCCAATAATATTTAGGCCCAACTCAAGGAGACATTATGCATTTTAGCATTTTCATCCTTTTGCTTCCAAGGAGACAACAGTCAGGGAAGATAATAATTATCTCTTTCTTGCGTGTGCAGACGCTCCCCTGCTCAAGGAAATGTCTGTCCCGGCTACCTCCACTCTCCCACCCCTGCTTCCTCTGCTGGGCTGGACACTTTCTCTCTGCATGACCTGGACTCCTTGGAAGACAACAGGTGATCCTCTTGCCTCAGCTGTGCTCTCTCCCCCGTCCTCCTTGTAACTGGGATAGGAAGGTTGAGATGCCCGTCCTTGCAGGACCTGGCTAATGTGTCTCATGCAATATGTATGCTCTGCACGTACCTGAACTTCCCCAGCTGTGCCCTGTTTATGCATTCATGAGGAAGTGCTCAAGAGAATGTCATTTCGTCAAATGGAGTTGAACCATAACTCTACTTTATGAGGGATTACAGGCTGTTTTTTCTTTATTTGTAAATGTGCCAGCCTAAAAAATGCTGTGTTTTGTCAGAGACAGCTGATTAAACACCTTTGAGTAACTGTCAGTGTAAACAGCAAGATCATTAATTTATGCTGTAAAAAGAATAGCTGGAGAAATGTGACTTAGACTGATGTCATTCCTTTCTTCATTTGAAACAAATAACATTTACATCTTTGAAAAGAATGTTGTGAAAATTCACCCTAATGGATCGATGTTTTCCAGAGTGATATCAATGATGTTACTTTGGTATTTATCTATTTAAAGCCTCAAAATGGATATTTTAGGCTTAAACAGCAGGTGTTCTGAAATGAAATACATCTAATTTGGGTGGGTGGTTGAGAAGCTTTTGACCTTTTTCTTGTCTCTCTTCCTTTCCTTCCCCTCTCTCTTCCTTCTTACTTCCTTGTCACCCACTATAGTCTCGCCATTACTACACAGTTTTGAAATAACTCTGCATCTTGTTAATATCTTGGCCTGGATTTTGAGATCAAGGGATTGCATCTCCTGGTGGAGTTTGGTGGGTTTTTTTAAATGCTGAATTTTAAAGAAATGTCAACTAGTGACTTTTCAAACAAATAAAGAATTAAGGAGGAAAAACTGTCCTTCTGAAGGTGCAGAGCTTGCATTTACTAAGTTAAACAAAGGGGTTATGAAGTGGAATGTTTTTATACCATGTTAATTATAAAAATGCCTCATCCTTCTCTTTCAGTATAGAATTCTGGTTTTCATACAGCATTTATAGTGTCATCCTTTAAATCTACTCCTATTTCTTAAAGCACTTTCCTATGGATTCCACAGTATATTCTACTCTCCATAAATAAAAACCAGGACCAATTTGCATCATAGTAACTATACCATACTTCACATTATACAAAAATCATCACCTTGATTATTTTTCATTTGATCCTCACAATAATACTCTGAAGAATGGGTTCCTATTTTGCAGGTGAGGAAACAGTCTCAGACATTTCTGGAAGGACTGGTCCAAGATTGGATAGAATCTGTAGATAATTTCATTCAATACACGATCACCTTGCACCTGTGCTCAAAGCTAAGGACACAAAGATGAATTAAATGCAGCTTCTGCCTTCAAGTTCAAGGTCTAGCAATTGCGGAGCCAGGAAGTTAACCCAGGTCTTATGATTGTAAAGCCTTGTCTCCACTGTCTCACATCTAAGGTGGGGCCAGCCGTAGGCAAAATCATCAGGCCTGAGATATTTGCTTCCACTGCGCAGCCTCTTCTCTTAACCTCTTCTTTAACCCCCCTTCCCGTCAAGCACCTAACACCCTCGGGCTTCCCAAGGCTTTCTCTCAAATTTGCCTCCCAAATTCCCCAAATATTGTCCTTCCTCCTCTCCTCACCAAAACTCAGCCCACGTGGGTCTCACTTCTGCTACATTCAGTTTGCAGCTACCAAACTCTAGAATTGTTTTCCACCTTTTTGACCATGACCTACAGTGGTAGGATTATTTACAGCCCATAGGGCTTCTGTGAGAAAACTTACAAGAGGTGTCCCTTCCCAGGGGAGTCATAGCCCCACGTTAGGTTGCACAGCTTGGCAATCAGAACCCACCCTCACCCCCTTAGCCAAGCACCCTTACTCAGGACACAACCTACAGAGCAATACATGGCAGCCTGCCCGATAAGAGTGTTTTTTGCATTGCCATGGGGGCGGGTGGTGGTGTGAGAAGCGCTGTGGTCACTGTCCTTGGTCCTGAACAATCACAGCACATGAGGACATTGAGTCTTCTTCACCTGGGTTCCCAGTGATTCTTATCGAATGCTCTCACCGCTCATAGATTTTCTTTGTTTCATTTTATTTTGTCTTCTCTATAAAAAGTTTGCCCTTTTTACAACAGAAATAGAATGACTCATACATCACAATTTATGAAGGAGAGTGGATTCAGGCAGCCTGGGTATGAATCTTAGACCTGTACTTGCTGAGATCTTAGGGGAGCTACCTTAGCCTCTCTGGAAGAGCAATAAGTAGCTCATAGTATTGCTTTGAGTATTAAATGAGATAATGTATGCGAAGTATTTTGAGAGTATGTTATTTGTAGGAAAAAATCAGCGATACTTTCCAGAAGTAGTTAAAATAACAGTTCTGAATGTAATAATTACTGTAATTTTAGGAGTCATATCATGTTTTCAACAGGAAATTTCTTTATCATCAGGAAGTCAAAGAAATATATGCTTCTCCTCCACCTGTAATAGTCAAGGTCGAGTCAGGAAAGCAGAAACCATACTCATTATTTTAACAGGGAATAATATGTGCCTTACTAAACAGATGTTGAAGGAAGGATAAAACTAAAAGGGAACATCGAGGTAACTCAGAGACAGTAATGGCAGGAAGCAGCTGCCAACCCCTAGGGCTGGGTCTACAAAAGGAAGAGGTTGGTGTGTTCAGAACCTTGAAGGTTGGAAGAGGAATACCTCCTTGCCCCATGACATGTAATATTGACATGTAATAAGGAATTAATGTGTAGCAATAGCTTGGAATACCACCAGTCTTGTTGACCAAGAAAGAAGGGCCTTGTATGTGGCTTAATATACTATCTCGTCTATGCTATGCAATGTATCTTGCAGTAACCCTATTTTACATGAGAAAACTGTTAAGAACAATTATTTAAAAGTTGGGAAAAGGCAAAGAATGTTGCCTATTCTTTACTGTCATATTGGAGCATTGTCCATTGTCTAACAAATACTCCTAAGGATTACCTAATTCTCAAGGAAAATGTACCTCTGTTTAACTATTTACTGTGTATTAATAATTAGGGTTTAGATGGCACAAACTTCTACCTTAGCTTGGAAAGATTGATAATATGCAAATAATTTTGTTCAATAGCAATGCAAATTATTTCTGTCCAGTAGAAAAATAGCACCCAAGATTACAGTTTTGTTGTCCTGTACAACATTCACTGATTTTAAAACTCACTTAGCAATTTTATTACAACACTCTTTCCCTGACAGACTAAATATCTGTTTCTAAGTATCTTGGATAAATATCTGTTTTTGAATGCTCTTTAAACCAGTTTTACTATCTTGCAGGTTTCTTCCTTAGTGAGTTAAATAAGTCCTTTACATATGTTCACTGTCTACATGTATGAGAATTATGGTTTTAAAAATTACATTTTCACAAGAGCTAGAATCAGAGAGGATGTTTTACTTGGCCAAAATCACACAGTTGAAAGTAGTGGAGTCAGATTCTCACTCAAGTTTGGCTGACCCCAAAATCCATATTATGATCTCTTGGTGCCTGTACTCCAAAAAGATCTGTTTTATAGAAAAATTATGCAAGGAATTGCTGCCAAGCTCCTGCAAAAGTTTGACAAAATTGGAAATCAGCTGGAGTGATACGCTAGTCTAAAATTCTCAGGGTAGATTTATAGACTGAGACAGATCAGAAAAGGTCAAGGGCTTATGTAAAGCAGGGAAGATCATGAAAATAGTAATGAGAGTCTGAGAAGGATAGCAATAGTGGTGAAAAAGATGAATTTCAAGACAAACACTAGGTTCCAGCTGTTTGAGACCTGGGCTGACAGCCAGTGGCCCTTGCTAAGCCCAGGCAAACAACCCGCCTTCCCTCTCCTCCCTTCCTCAGCCTCAACCACGGGCTCCCGGGCTGGGCTCTGCTGGCACGAAATGCTAGGCAGCTCCGTTAGGCTGTCTTTGATAAATTCTTACCACATTTCATCAAAGTCAAGAGGAAAGGTGCTATTTGGGAATAAAAAGAAACAGCAACTGTTATGAAGGGGGCTAAAGCAAATTTATGGGTTTTATTTAAATTTTTTAGTACCCAGAATTTAGCCTTCGGTCAACTGTACAAATAGATGAAGACCTCCTGGGTGCAAGGCAGGGTGGGGAGCATGGGACAAAAAGAAAACTTCAGGAAGGAATTACAGAGGCCACTGGGATCCATGTGCCACTCACTTGTCCAGGCAGCATTTCTCCTGGGCTCTGTCTGTGTGCTGGGTTCCGGTCCAGCCCTGGAAGTAGCAGTGAACAGGAGCAACGGGGCTCTGGCCCTCGTGGGGCTCCTAAATCAGTTGGGGAGACAGATAATAAACTAATAAACATATAGTATCATTTCAGGAGTGATTAGTGCCATGAAGAAAATAGAACAGGACCAGAAGAAAGAGTTAAGCTGGCAATGGGGTACCATTTTAGAGCATTTCCTCCCTGTGGAACTGAATGAAGCGAAGGAGAGAGCTATTTGAAAATGTGAGGGAAGGGTGCACCTGGCAGAGGGAACGGTGATCCCCAAAGCCCTGAAAAGGGAATGAATCTGGTGTTTGCAGGGCAGCAAGAAGCCCAGCCGCTGGAGCGTGCTCATCAAGGGAGAAAGCAGTCAGGGGTGGCGCAGCGGGGTAGGCAGAGGCCAGATCACACTGGGCCCTGCTGCTCAAGCGGGACTTTGGTTTATTCCAGCCATTGCATCCTGCTTCATATGTCCACCTGCTTAACAAATGAGGACCCGGCGCCCCCCTCACTTATGACATAGCCAGTGCCTGTATACTGCTTGCCCTGGCTACTCTAGAAGGTCTACGGAAATGAGAAAGGAAGGACACTTGCCCTCGTGGGCCTCAGCACCCAAGATTGTCCCCCAGTGTGTTCAGGGAAACAAAGTGACACTGGTCACAGGATCGCCAGAGCTCCCGAGCCTCCTGCAGTCTCTTCCTCTGCTAGTCGTGCCACCATGCATTGTTCCTCAGTTAGGACCCTCGTTTCAAGTCAGTCACCAAGTGCTACTGACTGTACATCTTAAACAGGCCGCCCCAATATGTCCTGGCCTCTTCTGTTACCAACGCCTTAAACAGTGTCACCATTTCAGGCCTGGACCATGACAGTGGCTTCTGTCTACTTTCCTTGCCGCTGGGCCCACCCCACCTCCAGTCCAGCTTCCACGCTGGGGCCCGATTAACCTCCCTAACACACAAGTCCAATCGTGTCTGCCCTACTTAGAGAAAAACTTTTAGTGGCCTCACATCACCCAAAGTTCACTAAAGCCCCAATTCCTCCAGACCCTTCACCCCTTGGCCCCAGGCCCTGAGTTGAAATCCAGCCTCAACTGCCCGCACTCTTGCTCTGCAGCCACACTGGGCTCTTGCCATTTCTAACACACGGCCCTTGCACACGCTCCTCCCTCCTCCTGGAATGCCACCTGGTGACCGGCTGTTTGAACTCCTGCTCTTCATCCTTCACCACCCGATGCCAATTGGCCTCTCCTTGAAACCTTCAGGCAGAGTCAGTCACTTTCTAAAATCTTGTCCAGAGTGCATATTTACGTTATATCGTGTGGTCTCCATTTATTTATTTCTACTCCCTGGGTACATAGCGAGTCTTTGAATAGGAACAGACGACCTATTTATATTCGGATCACCAGGTGCACATATTTTTAATGAATAAATATGGTGTTTCCCAGGCTGCTTTTCAGACTGTTAATAAAAATTTCCATGTAAATAATTTTATCAAACAATAGCGTAAACATAGTCAAATTTGTAATACATATACACACACACACATATATACATATATATATATAGAGAGAGAGAGAGAGAGTATGGTCCCATTTGCATTTTTAAAAAATCAGATATGCATTTACATGTGGAACATTTTCTGAGACAGACTGTTAACAGTGTCATCTCTGGGGAGGGAGGCTGAGGGATTAAGGAGAGAGGGGAAGAGAATTTTCACTTTTTCTCTTCTATCATCCTATACTATTTGATTCTTTTTAAAATTAGCACATTTAAGAAGTAAATGCAATATGTTTAAATAATTTTAAAAACCAGTGAAATACATGATAGCCATATTAACATTAGCAACCCCATCCTAACAGTGTGGAGAATAATGATTCCATATATATGGGGAGGGGACCTCTATCCTGCTTGTACCAGCACAGGAGCCTCCTGGGACACACGACCTCCCCAGCCTTTGTGGGAGAAAGGAGTCCCAGGTGAAGAGGCCTCCAGAGAGAGCGATCTCTGGCCCATTCCCCAGACAAAGAGCACTGGGTTGATGTGGCGCAGGACCGTAGAGAAAACCATGAGTGGGGTTGAGGTTTGGGGTCGGAGGGGCATCTGTCAAGCTGCTAAGCAACAGTATCATTCACGCAGTCAACAAATACGTGTCAGGCACCGTGCTAGACAGGGCTAGCCAGGCAGGGATTGGCTGACCCTTGGAAGCAGCCTCTGCTGCCCCTTGGCCAGGTGCCCCAAGGCATTGAAGAGGACTTCTGTTTCGTGTGCCAAATACTCCCTTCACCATTGGAGAACTGCTCCTCCCCTATCCCATGCATTCTGAGGGGACAGTCAATCTTAGTGTCCATCCACCGCCAATCACAGGTTAGGGAAATGACCTAATGCTATTCAATCATGATAGCTCACTGTGCTTGGTTCAAGAGGTGGGCACGAGACCCAGCAGATCTAACTAGAGTCTTTCTAAGGATTTTATAGATGGACGCAAGGAGAGAAAAGTTACTCTTCCATTTGGACCTCAAACTGAAAATCTTTCCTTATAATTTTGATTGCAAACTGTAAGCCATTTTCCCTGCTCTGTGAAGAGAGCATATCCAAGGCAGGAGAGGATGAGGCCAGTGTGCCAAGAGAAAGAAAGACAACAGAAGCAATACACAGAGAGAGTCACAGAAATAGAGACTTGGAACATCACTTGAATTCCTGGATCCTGCCATACCTGAAGCCAATTTCACCTTAGGAATTCACTTTTATAAGTCAACAACTTTCTACTTGCAGCCTAGAGAGGTGCCGTGGGGAATAGCCCTGCCCTGGAGACTAGGAAGCTTAGCGTCTTCTACTAACTGGCTGGATCCTTAGTTCTCCTCTACAGGCCTCATTTCCCACATCTGAAAAAATGCGATGACACACCACTTACCACCTCGACCCTGTGACCCTGTACACTAAATAACAGCTGCCTTTGACTGCGAGGTCCACGTGCTTTCCCTGACCAGATGCTGCCTCTCCTTCTGTAGGTGGGATTGTCCCCAGGGACTCCAGCAGTCAGGGGCAGCTCATGTGGCCGAATCTATTCAAGGACAGAGGGGAACTGGAATGGATGCGTGGTCTGACTCTGAGCCCAAGGTCAAATTACCGGAAACTGGCAGGGGGCTGCTGCTCTTCTCCTTCCTCCTATTTGAACCAGACATTTCGAACAAAAGGAAGCCAGTGAGTGGCTGCATATGGGAAGTGAGCCTGAGGGGCAAGGAGACCCCTTGCTGAGGGGCTCACTTCGGTTGGGGCATTGGAATTTGACACTTTTTCCCACATCATGGAAACTGCCTTTGGCTCAAGGTCTCCTGCAGGTGCCTAGGACCTGGAGGGCTAAGAGAAGCTCAGGGTTGGAGGGATAGGTGCTGGGGGTGGGGCAGGGGGAGGAGGGGAGTCATCAGAAATTACCTCATTGGGCAACTTAAGGTAGTCCCAGTCAATGGGCAGAGCCCAGTGTCAAAAAAAGGGGTAAGGAGTTGACATGTGGTTTCCTGTCCTGCTCAAAGGTGCCATGGATGTTTTACTTCTGCTTTCATATTGGATCTACACCAGAGTGGTGCATCCTCATTACATATATATGAAGAATGGAGACTCAGGAAGGTAAAGGAAATTGTCCAAGGTCACATAGCCAGTAAATGGCAAAGCCGTGACTTAAATCAGGCTGGTGTGACCCTGAAGCCTCCTAGCAGTGTGGTCCCGGCCGCAGGAGCAGGACTGCAGTCCTTGGAAAGGGTGCAGGGGGAAGAGAGGCAGACGTGACTTTGATGTGGGAAGAATGGGTCCATAGGAGACCAAAGCTCTGAGACACAGAAGGAAAGTCCAGTGGCCAGAGCTGGGGCCTCTGTCGGTGAGGCTGGCCACAGTGAGCCCCTAAACTCCCTCGGTGGCGCATGGGCTATGCTCTGGGCACTCAGTGGTGAAGACACCACCAGGGGCCCCTGCCCTCCTGAAGCTCACAGTCTAGTGAGGTCAAAAGATACCACCCAAGTAACCACCCAAGAGGGTCACAGCTGCAGGTGAGAGGGCTACCTTACCTGTGGGTGAGAGGGCAGGGGCCAGGGACCCTTTCTCAATTGCATTGTTTTCCCATTGCTGCTGTAACAAATTGCCAAAAATTCAGCAGCTTAAAACAATACAAATTTATTCCCTTACCGTACTGGAGGCCGGAAGTCCAAAACGGGTCTGGTTGAGCTGAAATCCAGGTCTCGGCAGGGCTGCATTTCTTCTGGAGGCTCCAGGGGAGAATCTGTTCCAGCTTCTAGAGGCTGCCTGCATTCTTTGGTTCACGCCCCCTCCAGCTTCAAGGCCGGCAATCTCCTTGCCGCATCTGCTCTGCTTCTAACTCTCCTGCCTTCACCTTATACCTGCGGTCCCAATCCCTGGGCCATGGCCCAGTACCATCCATGGCCTGTTAGGAAAACAGGGCCGAGCATCACTGCCTGAGCTCCACCTCCCCACCCTCTCTCCCCTTCTGCCCTCTGCCCACCCATCCATGGAAAAATTATCTTCCATGAAACTGCTCCCTGATGCCAAAAAGGTTTGGGACCGCTGTCTTATAAGGACCCTTGTGATTCCTCTGGGCCCACCCAGGTAACCCCGAATCATCTCCCCATCTCAAGGTCATCCCTACCTTAATCACATCAGCAAAGTCCCCTTGATCATGCAAGGTATTCACAGGTTCCAGGGATTAGGACATCTTTGGGGGCTACCATCACTCTGCCCATCACACCGAGGAACTGAGCTCTGAAGCATAAATGGAAGAAGAGGGAGTTAATTGAATGAAGTGAGTGAAGGAGGGTGGGAGAACATTCCAGAAGAGGAAACAGCGTGAACAAGGGTTCTGAGGCAGGAGGGAGGGTAGTGAGGGGGAGGACTTTGAAGAAGGCAGGTGTGGCTGGAGAGCAGAGGGCAGGAAGCAGGGAGCAGGGAGCAGGCGAGGGGAATGTGAGAGAGCAGGCTGGGGTGGGAGGAGGGCTTCCACGGCCTTAGAAAGGACTCTGGCCTTGGTCTTTCCTCTGAGAAGAGCAGGAATACAATTAGATGTGTCTTTTGGACAAAGGGAGCCAGGAGTTGATGCAGGGAGCCCTTTAGATGGATGAGGGGCTGGAAGCCACTTAGGCTGTCACTTAAAATCTCCAGGCCCTTTCAAGTAGCACACAAGAATCATGTACACCTTGCCTAGAAGCTTTGATGTAAATTTTAATGTGGAAAATTCCAAACATATACAAAAGTAGTGAGAATGCTTGACTGAAAGCCCAGTATCCATCTTCTAGCTATAGTAGCTGATTAATTCATGGCCCATCTTATAGCATCTAAATTGCCCCATCCTGGCATATTTGAAGCAAATCCCAGGTATCCTATCATTTCATATCCTATATTTCAACTTGTATCTGTGTAGGTATAAGGATTCCTCAGAAAAATACTTGTCTGAGAGCTAATAAATCACTGTAGTGGCTCAGGACACATTTGTGGAAAGAAAGAATGAATAATGATATATTTTGACAACCCTGCAGGAAGAATACTCCTTTCCCATCTTTGCTCCAGACTCCAAAGCACTTTCTATGTCAAAATCCACATCCTCTCGGGACATAGGATTTGTCTTCTTGTGTACGCCAAGTAGAATCTGGCCCCACCAGAGCCTTCTCTCGCCAAGCTCCCAGCACCCCTGCTGCAGGTGGTGGGGCCTGGAAATGCATCCCATTTCCAGAGGGGGCAATAAGGCCCCTGCTCCTGCTGGGCTCGCAGACTGGCAGAAGCCCCAGGGCAGTGTTCAGCCCAATAGTCACTCTCTGGTGGTTAGGGGACAAGGCCTTTTCAAAATCACAAAAGAAGTTCACAAAACCAGAGTGCTGACTCTGCTCAAGTCAAGGACACCTGCAGTTAGACGTCCTCCTTCCCAAATTCCTCTAAATTGTAGTGCGTGCAGGTGGGGTGGTGGAGAGGCCTCTAATTACACCTTTCTTTCAGTCTTTTGGTTCTGTGACTATTTCAAGGAGGAGCAGAATGATGTTGATGTTCCCGCCTCTTAAATGAAGACACTGTCTCCTCTCTGTCCCGCTCTCCAGAAAAGCCTTCTTTGCCTGGTGATGTTCTGTTCTTGTTCTCTATTGCTATGCAACAAACCCCACATGCAGCGGCTTCAGCAACAATCATCTTGTTACGTTCATGGTCTATGGGGGGATTTGCATGGGGCTCAGCTGGGCATTTCTGCTCCATCTGGTATTGAGCTGGTGCCTGGTTTGTCCTGGAGGGTCAAAGAAGGCTCCACCACTCTCTTTCCATGTCATCTCGGGGCCTCTCACATGGCCTCTCCAGCAGATAGTCAGATATCTTATATCATGACGTGGGGCTCCAAAATCCTATGTTTCCAGAGACAGAAAGTGGGAGCTGCCATCCCATCAGGCCTGGAAACTGACACAGCGTCCCTTATTCTACTGTTAGTGTTCTATTATTCTGTTGGTCAAAACAGTCCAGAGCCTTGACCCAGGCTCAGTGGAAATCCTCTCAGTGGAAGGAATGTTAAAGAATATGTGGTCACCTTTAACCCTCCACAGGTGAGGAGAGGAGAGCATGGACCCTTTGTGATCCCAAGAAAACACAATGGCTCAACTTGCAGAAGCCATCACAGGAGAGCTTCCTACGGAAGTACCACATGCAGCGTTCCGAAACCAAACGCAGTCCTGTTACAGGGAGCTCCCTTACGTGCGTTTGGACCTTTCCTGCCCCCTGCCTTGGAAGTAAGAGCATAACTTGCTGCAGCCAAAGAGAGAGTTAAAATAATAGATTATGGATGCTCTGAAGGTAAAAACAATGGCTTTGCTGGCTTCTAAAGAACAATCTGGTGAATCCAGTTGATTTGAATCACTAGCCTGGACTAACTCTCCTGGAGGTGCTTCCACTCTTGTAGAATTGACCGGAGTATCATTTCCCTCTCTCTGACCTGAGCTCTGCGGCTGAAGCCCCCAGAGGTGGCGGGAAAAGCTTTGGAAGCAGGCACACCTGGGCTGGAAGCCCGGCCTTCTCCTGTGGGCTTCTATGGTGTGACCTTGGGCAAGTCACTGAACATCTCACCACGTTAAATGTCAGTGTTAAATGGGAATAGAAATACCCACATTAAGTTTTGTGAGAATTAAAATCGGAACATGAAGCATTTACTTCAGTGTCTGAAACACATAACAGGTGTTTAAATATTAACTTCATTACCTTATTTCTCTTCTCTTTTAACTCACTCTTTTTCCTTTATTCTGTTTCCTCTCCCCTCTGCCTTCTCTTTTTTTCCCTTCCTCGTGCATTTTGTCTCCTCTTTTTGATCTCTCTCACTCTTTTTCATTTATAATAAATAATCTGCTCCCCTGTGCAAACTCTGCTTCAGGAAAAGTAGCGTTTGCTCCCCCTAAGCCTCCTTTAGGCTCTCCTGTCTGCCCACATTTCTTCCGAGGACCCGCTTTTCCTAGAGTACCCTTCACTCTCTTCCCACTGCTCCAAAACCTCAGAGTCCTTCCTGGTTTCCATGCCATTTCCTCTGTGAAATATTTTCTGCTCACCTCCATTGGAAATCATCTCCTCTTCCTGTGAACACCCATAATTTTGGTCCTTTGGCTAATTGGTGGCAGAAAAAGAGCTTCATAGCTCAAGAGACATGGATTACATCCCCGGCTCTGCTATTAAATAGCTATGTGCCCTTAGGCGAGTCATTTACCCTCCATGGGTTTTATATTCTCCACCTATAAAACAGACCAAGAAACTAGATAATCCTCTAATTGGGGTTCTTTCTGCTGCTGTGACAAAAATGCTACTCAAATTATCTTAAATAAAAAGGGGAATTGAGCCAGGTCTGGTGGCTCACGCTTCTAATCCTAGCACTTTGGGAAGCCGAGGCCGCAGGATCGCCTGAGGCCAGGAGTTCAAGACCAGCCTAAGCAAGAGCGAGACCCTGTCTCTACAAAAAAATCAAAAAATTAGCCAGGCATCATGGTGCGCACCTGTAGTCCCAGCTACTCAGGAGGCTGAGGCAGGAGGATCGCTTGAGCCCAGGAGTTTGAGATTATCAGTGAACTATGATGATGAGACTGCACTCTAGCCTGGGAGAGAGAGTGAGACTCTTGTCTCCAAAAAAAAAAGAGGCGGGAATTTATTGTGTTATGTAACTGAAAAGACCAAGGTTAGAGTCAAGGTCAGTTGGATCCAGGAGCTCAAATTATCATCAGTAGTAAGTCTCTCTATCTCTTGCTCTTTCTTCTTCTGTTAGTTTTATTTTCAGCCAGGCTTTTATCAATCATTGTCAAAAATACCCACCTAGCTCTAGATTTGCATTCTGCCAGCTTGGTAATAAAAATAACTAGCTTCTTTCCAGTCATATCAGCAAAACTCCCAGTGCTGACTCTCATTAGGCTTCAATGCGGACATGAGCTGATCCCTGAACCACTCGCAGTGCCCAGGAGGATGAATATTCTGATTCGTGTAGTCTTCATCCATACTTACCCCTGCAGCTGGGGTGTGGCCAGTCCCACTAAAACACATCAGCTGATAGTGAAGGGTTAATTCTCTGAAGAAAAATCTGGGCATGAGAGGAAGGGGCAGTGGATGGTAAGAATGCAAAACTAGGTGTTACTACAATTCACCCCTGGGATGCTCTCCTCCTGTGCACATTTCCTCCCTTCAACCCAGCTTCAGAAGTACCCTACCACACATAGTGAGTTGCTGCACGTGCAACACTCAAATCGGTCAACTCAGTCTCCAAAGAGAGACAACGCAAAGTCTTGTCCAGTCACTGCACCCACTACAAGCAAGTCCAGGCTTTCTTCATGGTATGTATTCTTCTCCAGCAGACTGAGTGTGGCTCTTCGTGATCTGTAGCCTTTGAGTAAATGGCATTGTGAGCTAAAGATAAAACCCTAAGCCCCCTGCTAACTGAACAGACCTCTGTTGGCCATGGAGACCCCAGAGAAACCTTAAAACTGAGTTCCCAGCTGTGATGGAAGGGGAGGTATAAAGCACAATTGCTCATGCGCATGTTTTCTCTTTTCATAAATATTCATGACTCTTCCTATAGCTTGTTGAATATGTATATTTAGCCACCCCACTGAGTATAAAATACTATTCCCTTCGTCCCTCTCTTGAAGCATGTTTTCCTGGCTTGTGGCTGGGAGCCCTGTTCCCCAGCCTGCCAGAATGGCCGCTGTGGACTGTAAACCCTTTACGAGAGATAATGCTTTCCTTTTCCAAATTATAAATCTCATTTTTTTTTTTTTTTAGTTAACATTTCACCATCTACCAGCTTAACCAATATGTACCAGTGGAGAAAAAAAAAACAGGATAATTGCTATTAAAACATTCGTTTGAAAAAGAGAAACAACAAATAGTGGTTATTGGTCCCTGGCACACACCATATCCTGTTGGGGAGGGATAGCAAAGCTCCCTGCCCTAGCAGCAGGATGAGTTCCTTGACTTTGCAGTCCAGCTTTCTTCGGTTTTACTCTCTTTGATGCTCTAGATTGACGTAGGAGAGAAGAGCATTGGGTGAATTACCCTCTGGGAATGCAGTTGGTTAGCAGCTGGTTTCCTGTTAGTGTCAGTTCAAGTGTATCAGTTAGAAATGCACTCATACCCTAGTAACGGAACATGGGGCTAACAGTAGTTTAAACAAGCAGGAATTTCTTTCCTTACATGATCATATTTCTAGAGTAAGCAGTCACCAGCATGAAATTAGTGACTCCACAAAATCAAGGGTCAGTGAACCGTGGTTCTATTGGCCTGTCCCAGCAGATGGAACGCCACAACTGCAGCCTTCGTGTCTGCTTTCAAGGAAGGAAGACAGAAGGGCCTGCTCCAGCCTCTGTCCTCTCTTATCATGAAGTGCAAAAGCCCTCCCAGAAACCCTCGTGGACTTCCGCTTAGATCTCACTGGACAGAATTGTGATACGTTCCCAACATAAGAAGGAAGGGCGATGAAGCCTGTCCATTGTTCCCCAAAGCAGAATTGAGATTTCATTAGCAAGAAAAGCATGAAAATAGCCTTAGGAATTGAGAGTGGGGTGTGAGGGATGCTTTTCCCAAGGAAATTTAGGAATCAGGTACCTACAAAGAGGGGACGGGATGCCAGGTGGGGAAGATGCGATCCCAAATAGATTTTCTGGCTCTAAAAATCTTTGGCCCTAAGAGGTAAAAAAATTCATCTCTGGACTTAAATAAAGTAATAATAATAATAATATCTCAGAAGAGTTTGAAAAGTGAAGTCAATGGCAACTTATTTTTTAAAACGACACCTACCCGAGATAACAAACATTGACAGCGATTCTAGAAAGGATGAAACAGGAGACATGAAGCATGCTGACATGTGCCTTGTCGTCTCTAGTTTAAGATGATATTTCTCATGGAGACACCAAGGAACCAGGGCTGCCACCTACCAGCCCCTACTCGTCACCCCCAGCATTGGAGGTGCTGGAGTTCTCTTTCTAATTTACATAACCACTGAGGCTAGCTGGCCCAGGGCCTCAGCTGTCCCCCACTTCCACGCCTACGCTGTAGTTAATATTGCTGGGTCCAGGGCTAAGAAGGCTTAGAAGAGATTTTTAAATGAGGCATTGGAAGCAAAGTTTCATTATTTCCAGGCCGGATTAGTTGGCTCACCCAACCAACATAAGCCCAGAGGCCCACTTAGAGCCCCCAGCCAGGCCTTCTGGTGATTTTAGGGGCGTCTCTGGCAGGGGGAAATCCAGCAGAGTGGGCAGCAGCACAAAGTGGGTTGCAATTCTAGGGCGGAGGAACATTCTGAGGAGTGGGAAGAAACTGCTGCTGTTCCAGGCATGCTGCAAAGGAACGAATCTGATAGACTGGACATCGCCATTGGTAACAGAGCTAATTTTTGAAGCAACAAATAGGCTTCCCCTCTTTCCATTCTCAACATCCTCACCCCCCCTAACCTGAATAATAACATTAATTGAAATGATTAGGGGCAGGTCTGCTATGCAAACCAGAATGAACCCACTTAACAACAATGACCAGACCAATTCTGGAAAAGCACATGGCTGTCTTTGACTGTTGGCTCATCTAAAAAAAAAAAAAAAAATGCATCAAGCAGAAGAGTGTCACTCAGGCAGTTTCTAGATCCCAGGCCCTTTAAATGTATCACCCCACAGGGAGGGAATAGAAATCCTTTTTAGGATTTATACTGAGGATTTTAATCTGTTTTCTATTTTTAACCTTTAGAAGAGAAGATGAGACCCTGCAAACCAAAAGGAGCCATTATCTTTGCTAAAGTAATTTCAGCTCTGGGAGACAGAGTCCGATTTAGCTTTTTAGGGGTTTTGTTTCTTTTTTAATTCTTTGCAAATTAGAGCAGGTGATGACAAGAAGGGTTGGGAGGCTGGGGAAAGGGATGCCAGGAAATAGGGCCAGATATATCAGTGGGGCTCCTTCAAAGCACACACCGTGTCTTCCCCTGTCCCCGACTCCCTCAGCCTGGACTGCAGAACATGATCCTAGTCGCTCCGCTCTGTAATTCACCCTCTGGCATTCTGTTTGCATTCTTTTTCTGCACTTAGTTCTCATCACCCCATTCCTGTGCTTAAAAACCACAGTGAACGCTGCACTGTCTTCAGAAATAAATGCAAACTCTAAAGCAATGATACAGGAGGCCTTCCAGCTGTCTCCTGACTTCAGCCTCTCTTTCCAAGTCACCTCTGTTCTTAGCAGCCAGTGGCCATTGCCCAGGGCAGCACTTGCTACACATTCGGCTGTATTTGTCCAGCACATTGTTAACTAGCCATACCAGTCACTACCTCCTGTGTGTGACATGTTCCTTACACTTAGACTTCCTGGTTTGTACATTCAGGCCATTCCCTTTGCCAGGAATAATCTTTTCCATTCCATCCGCTTGGGGAACAGGTACTTATTTCTACATCTCCTACTGAAATGTCTCCTCTTTCCACAGCCTTTCCTGACACTCACTCTATCCACCCACACACCCCCAGGCAGAATTATTTTGGGTTACCCTCCCATTTTATGCATTTCTCTGCTGTAGCAGCTTCTGCATTGTATATCTACACACTGATATGCTATAAAGAGATAATTGGGTTCCTAAGGAAATTTACTTTATCGAAATTGAATTATAAAACCAATTGATTCAGTGAGAGATAAAAGGGGTTGAGGTTAGGGCATTCGAGGCTTACAATAACAAAGTTAGTTTTCCTGCAGCAATTTCAATAAGAAAGGTGCTTGGTAGCTATCAGAGTATTTAATCCAAGCTAAAATATCAAATTACTTGATCAAGAAAGACAAATATCTCATTTGCCTCACAAGCCACACACTCATGAGCCTTCCAGACCTCAGTCATCTTTGGCCTTGACCCGGCAGCTTTGCTGGCATCACGATTCGCAGCACACAGCAACAAAAGGACACAAGCGTGAGCAAGTGTACAGAGGTCTTACCAACTTTGTCATCTTAAGATTGCTGAACTGATAATAAATGTGCTGCCTTATCCAGATAATTAGCTTTAGTCTCAACTTGGGCTAGAGCTTGCTTAGTGTCTAGACCTCTATATCATGAGTCAGATAAATCTCTGTCTCTCACCCCAAACTTCTATATACTGGTAATGAGATTTTATTGTCATGAACTGAGTGACTTTAATAGACAATTAGCCCTTTAATGATAAAATATGAATGCTTATTGAGAGCTATGCTAAGCTCTTTACATGAATTATCTCATCTACTCTTTCCAACAATCCTGAGACACAGGTATTATTACTGATCCATTGTACAGATGAGTAAATTGAGGCTTAGAGAGGTTAGTTATTTGTCCCATGAACAAATACATGGGAAATAATGATGTAAAATAACCACATCAAAATAAAACTTCTTGTTTTGAGTAAATGCCCTCCAATTTTTAACTGATTTATAGTTCTCCACTCCAAACAGAAAGTCAATTCGTTTATTTGCACATTCACGAATTTTGCAATTAGTTTATCTTGCAGGATTTAACTGCTTAATGCTAGGCATTCAATGGGTGCTTTCTTTTTATGGCTGAGATGGTGTTAATTTGAACACTCTTAAGCTAAAATGACCATAGCTCTTTTCTATAGCAAAAAACCAAGGCCCTAAACCATACCTTTGTCCAGTGTAGTGTGGAACCAGGGAAATTTTCTAAAAGATATCTTACTAGGGGCACTCACTTACAGTGAGGTATAATGAGGGAGAATGGCTCCATTTTTACAAAAAAACATGTCAACTCTCAAGAGTTGGCTGACTACTGGAGCATATGGCTCCACACTTAATCCATACCATAATACATGTTCTCCAGCACTCATCAGGGCATAGCCTTGAACTCCATGCCACCTGATTCTTATCAGAAGCCTAGTTTGTGGAAATCATATTTATGAAAGATACCTTGAAGGGGCCTTATGCATATGGTCTTTTAGATTGCAGATAAGGAATCTTAAATCCATTTTAAGAGTAGGCATTATATATAATTAATTAATCAGGGTGATTTCAGACAAGACATTTAACCTCTTTACACCTTAGTTTCTTTCCCTGCTGGTACCATGAGGTAGTCGGTGTGGGTGACCTCAAAGGGTTTTTCAGTGCTAACATTTCATGAAGTATTCTCAACTCTGCCCACGTGTGTGCCAATGAGAATGAGTCACATCAAAAGCAGCGGAAGATCCACGTGTAATTTCCATTTGGTCCAGGAATGCACGAAAGTATGTGATTTCCTTGGGTCAGTGATGAACGTGTCCCGGATGCCTTCCCAATTTCCATGATCCCTTTCCCTATCGCAACCAATTCCCATGTGGAGATTTGAGTGGTTCCAAGGAAGCTGACTCTAGCTCAGAGGAGTTGAGAGACTCTTGCCATATTCCGTGTAAAAGAAGATCATGGCTTGGACCAAGGTGATGTGAAGGGAGATGCACTCAAGAAGCAGTTTTGATGGTTTGGAAATGGAAGATGAAGGAGAGAGATGACTTGGGAAGGACTCCTAGATTTCTGGCCTCGGCAACCTGGTGGATGATGAAAGGAGTTACTGGGAGAGAAGACCAGGGAAGGACAGGTGGGAGGTGGGTGTAGAAGGAAGAGCTTAATGTTGAATCAGTTAAGCTTGAGCTTCAGGTGGAAAGGTCAAGAAGTTTGGATATATAAGACTGGAGTCTAGAGGACAGGTCTGGGCTGAGGATACAGGCTTTGGAATCGTCAGCATATAGGTTGTACTTAAAGCTTTGGGACTGGATGAAATCACCGAGGGAAAGTGCGTAAAGAGACAAAATGGGCTGTCCCCCACCCCACCCCGTTTCCTAGACCCATTAGATTTTTATCCCAGTCTTTCCCCTCTGATGGTTGTCCCCACAATTACTGTTAATCAATCAATTATGAATAAACCAAAAATATTTCCTTAATGAATGTTTTCAAATCTGAGCTCTTACCTGCGTTCCTGTGTGCTTCAGCATTCTCTTATTCAACAATGGGACTTTAATGAGGATTAAATCAAGTGCTTTCTCAAATCCAGTGCCTTCTCCAAAGAGCCATCTTTATATGACCACTCCAGCCCCTGAGCAAGTAGGACAGTCAGTACTGTGGGCCACACTGTCACAGTGTGATACTGTCCCTGGGCATCTGTTCCTATTCCCCAGCCCTTGGTTAATTAAAAGCTCCTTGAGGGGAGTGAGAATAACCTGCTCCTTTGTAAACCCACTGCAGCACCTAGCGAGTGCCAGGTCAGCGCAGATTTTCTAACTGACCAGATGGCCATTCTTAAGCCGGGGTCTGGGTGGCATTGAAAAGTGGATAAGGAATGTATGAGCCAAGGCTGTGACCTGGCTTTTGCCCCAAAGGGGGATTTATTGGCTCATGATATAAAAACTCAGGAAAAGCAGGGGTGGGATTGACCCTATGGGACAGCTATAGCCAACACAAGATCCACTAGGGTCTCCTCTCCCTCCAATTTCCACATCTTGCTGAGTGTTAGCCTAAGATACTATTAATATCACTCATCTGTTTGTACCTGCATTTCACTGAACACTCTCTTGTTTATTTACTTTGTTACCTACCTCCCTGCTTCCCACCCCCGTCATGTAAACTCCCAAGAGAGAGGACTTGCATCTGTCTAGTGCATTGCTACTTCCCTAACACCCGAAATAGGGACTTTTTCTATTGTAGTGGAGGCCTTGTAAGTATTTTAGGAATGAATTAATGAAGGAAAGAAAGAATGGGTTCTTTGTGCAATAGGCAAGGACTCTGTCTCTGTTTGGTCATCTCTGAGTCCAATCACTGTGTCCAGGGATTTGAGGTACGTTGGTGGGTTCTGTTGAGTCACACCCCTCTGTCTGGGAGTTGGGAGGAGGCATAGCACCAGAAGTAGAATAGAAAAAACCTTCAGGCAGAGAGGATAGCCATGGCCAACATTAAGAGTAAAAACAGATAGTCTCTTAGACCCTGCTAAATGTAAGGTACTCTTGGTCCTGAGCTTCCTGGAAATATGCAGGCGTTGTGCCCTCCAGCCTCCTAGCTTATGAGTTACACTGACTCAGGCATACCTTTAAGACACGTTTCCTGAGCAACGTATTTCCACCTTGAGTACAGTGACAATATTCTCCAAACCAAAATTCAAATTGCATAGTCTGATAAATGCAGGAACAATAGGATGAAACATTCAAATTAGGCTTGTTTCCAAAATTTCGTCATGGATGTTTGTTGTTCCTGTAGGTGTCCACTCCAAGTTAGCTGGGAAGCCATTCGCCCTTTGAGTCTTGACCCCACAAATGACATCTACCCGGGTGAGGACTGGCATTAGCTCAACCTACACCATTTCCAGACTTGCTTGAGTCCAATTCCCCTTAACCACTTGGAAAAGTGGCAAATCATAGGGAACAAATGTGCCTTCCAGCAGCGGGAGAGACACCTGCCTAATGAGTCAGCAGTTACGCAGATGGCGAGATAGAGAAGCCAGGCAGGAAGGCTCTGGAGTCTGCTTGTCCCGATGAACAGCCAGTGCCAGAGCCATCTTTCCCTCTCCAGTCCTGCTGGGCTGACCACGTGGCTTTCCACACGAATGTAGGTCATTTAAAATGCTGTCAGCGAGCTGCTGTTTCTTATTACCAAGACACCGAAAAACCTGTAGTGACTAGGAGACATTATTTCCAAGCTGGTGCTTCTCACTTAAAACAGAGAATCCAGATTTGTAAAAGCTGCATTCTACCATTCTACACTCAGAGATATGATTACCCTTCAGTGCTGCCCAAATAGCCACCAAGTCTGTACGTGTGTGTTTGTTGGGGAAAGGAGGAGGCAGGAGGGAAGGGAAGAGAGCGGGTTCCTGGTTTTAAAGGCAGGAGTTAAAATGTTGCAATTTACTTTTGAAGGTATTTGAAAACTTTATTCTAATTTCCAGAAAGAATCAAAATGTGGTCATTTATGCCAAGATCTGGAAACACTGGGACTTTGGCTGAGAAAGAAAAATGTCTGTTTTACTGGTTGAATTTACCATTTTGCAAAAGTACGTCTGTTTAATTCATGAAATTTAATCACGGTCATGCTGGGATTCATTGCTTCCCATTAGCACTTCCTTTGAAGACGAGTGGAAAGACCAAGGGTTAAGGGGAAAGAAAGATTCTTTCTAAAGTTCTGTAAGACTTAATTTGGACTTCATTAAATTTCATTAGCTCACTAAGACAGAATTTATGACATTTTGGACAGAGAATGGGCTGGTACTTATCTTGGTTTAATCTATGAAAAAGTGATTTTTCTCTGCAGGTGAATGATATAAATAAGGTCTTAAGGAAGAGTCTATATACATAAGAGAATAAATATTCATTAGGCACTTTCTTTTACACACAAGTGCTATGCTAATTTCAAAATTTTTAATATTTTCATTAAAGAAAATGGATGGGGCTATCGCTTGATAACGCTTTTCTACTTCATTTACTGTTACTGTTGCTTATTTATTTGTACCCACTTCCAAAAAGAATTTAAGCCAGGCTACAAAAAAAGAACATATTTATGTAGGTAAAATTAAGTGTTTGTCTGATTACCATATCATACAGAAATATTGAAACAGATTTTCACTAAATTTGGAAGATATTTGGGGGATAGTCTATCTTAAAATGTGTGGTGAATATAAAATTCATTTTTGAAGAGTTCTGCCAAAGAGTCCTGCAAAAAGATAGTGCAGAAATTTTATTAGAAAGCCTAACCTAATAGTGACTTCAACAAAGTACAAGTTTATTTCTGACTCACCCAAAAGAAACCTCTAGCGAGGCTAGAACTGATAGGGTGACTCTCCAGCACCCAGGGATTCATTTTTTTGTTGCATCATCCTGGTGCTGGCTTCCATCTTTTGGGACACCTTGTGGTCCAAGATGGCCATGGTGTGCCCACGTACTACCCAGTCCATAGGTAGTATGAAGAGAGCAAGGACAAAAGAGTCCTCCTCCAACGAATGGGTCAGCACACTTTAATCCACCTGCCTAGAAATCCCACACACAGCCTATGCTTGCAGCTCATTGGCCAAGACAATGGATACAGGGTGGAACCAGCCAACCCCTGCCGCGAATAGACAGCCGCCCTCCTGAGCCGCTGAAATTATGGTAGAGTCAGAGGGGGGGAAATAAAAAATTAGGGACAAAGAAAGTAAAATAATTTTTGCAGTCACTATGATTAAATAACAGATTTAACCTTGAGCTTCTCAACAGCCAGGACAAAAGGGAAAGAATTATTTTTACTAAAGAAGCAAAGATATCAATTCCTCAATAGAGGCAAAGTTTATCCCAGAATTAAATTCCATAATGTTTCTCTCACTGGGACCACATGTAAGAACCATAGCTGCATAGTCTGAATGTTTAAAATTGCTCTCATTATTAAATATTCTGTCCTAATCTTTGCTATACATATACTCACTCATGCGTGTCACATTTCTGCTTTAAAAAACATGGTACCATGGGTGTTGGAAACAGTGGACAGCAGAACTGAATGTTCTTGGTAAGTTTGCAGGGAATGTGGAAGGTGGTTCTGTAAGAATCGATGGACAGGATGATCCAGAAATGTCATGGTGGTGGCCTTCGCGTCGGGCTCTTGTTTGACAGGCCAGGGGGCCTTGGTGCCAGCCATGACTAAGTCCTGGACTGACTCAGCCTAACGGAAATGCACAACAGACATGGAGACAAGCACGGAGGGCAGATTACTGCTAGCAAGACAACGAGTGCCCTCACCGGCACCACCTGCGTGTTCTCTCCCCCTAGTTAGAACACTCGGGAAGCCAAATCTTCATCAGAAGCCACACTTTGGATCTGTCATGAGAAATCTCTATCACAGGGATCAAGCCCCTAAACTTAGTTCATTTTCCTCTGGCAGCAGATCTAAAGAAATCCAAAGTTTGTTTCAAAAACAAGAAATTACAGAAAGTTAAGTGATACACTAAACATATCACGCTAAGACCACCTATTATTACCATGCAGATGGGATAGTTTTGCCCAGAGATTGGAAATCATAGAAATCTTTTGGTTGAGATTCACTCCCCTAGACGGTATCTGAAGGGCATGGCCAATGTTTGCCCCTTTCCTCCTTTCTTTCTGCCCAAACCCCTTTGGGTCATAGCATTCTTGCATGATGTTATGATAGTCGGTCAGTATAGTCCATCTCCTGCTGACCTGAGAAAGTTTTGTCTCTCTCAGTTGACCTTTCACTTCTGAGTTCTTCATCTAGTGTTTCTATGTCAGGTTAACTCTGAGAGGGCAATCCAGGGTCCTGTGGGGGCATGATATTGAAGTCCCCAAGTACAGCTCTTCAAATAACCTTCCATAAATACCAAGAGCATAGTGTAAGAATCTGGTGGCTGACATGTATTGAGGTCCACTGTGTCAGCCGCTGATCTGGTCAGTTTTACTTATAGTTCTATAGATATGAAATCCATGCAATACATCTGGTGGGAAATATTATTATTACCATCTTACAGCCAAGAAAATGGAAACTTGCTAAGCGTATTTGTTTCCTAGGGCTGCCGTCACCAGTGACCACAAAATTGGTGGGTTAAAACAACAGAAATGTATTCTCTCACTGTTCTCAAGTCCAGAAGTCCAAAATTAGGAGTCAGCAGGGCTGCACACCCTCTAAAGTCTCTGTGGGAGCATCTGTCCCTGGCCTCTTCCAGCTTCTGGTATAGCTACGTCATTCTACTCTCCCCTCCATCTGCACATCACTTTCCCCTCTGTGTGTCTTCTCTCCTTTTTGTCTATTATAAGAACCCTTGTCATTGGATTTAGGGCCCACCTGGGTAATCCAGGACAATCTCATCTCAAGATCCTTAATTTAAGCACATCCTCAAAGACCCATTTTCCAAATAAGGTCATGTTCACAGGCTCTCGGGGTTAGGATATGGACATATCATTTTGGAGGCCACCATTTAATCCACTGCAGAGAAGTTAGATTTTGATCTAGACACTTAAAGAGTTATGTTGGGGCTACACAGAGCAGATGTGGATGGAGAAGTGAAGGCAGCACCTACACTTCAGAGAATAAGCCTAAATCTTCTGAATCTTAAATATAGGACATACTCAGCCTCATACAAACCCAACTGCCAAGCAGCCCTGCCTACACACTTTTAGCATTTTCCCACTGACAAGAAATAGTAGAGGGCAATACAGGTAAATTTCTTGTTAACCACAACCCTCTGGTGCCCAGGTGGACTCCCTACCAGGATTGCCTCCTCTTTGGAGAGGCTGGGTAGGGACCTACATTGAGAATCACATCACAGGTGAGTTAAAGAAAGAAAAATACAAAGCAGCTCTCTGAATAATAGAATTGAGGCTAGAATGTGGTTCTACTTCACCAGCCACCCATGACTTTGACCTCTGCCATACTGGGTGATACTATGAGAGGCCATGTCACAGTTAGGTGGGTCAGTGACAGTGTTGCCAGGTGTGGCAGCCCGTTGGCTGTCAGTGTGCCTCCTAACACACCCGCCTGTGCCAGCCTCCGTGCTGTGTCCTGGGGAGACAAGTGCAATTCAGCCCTGCTCCCTGCTGCCAAGGGATCTAGAGAAGAAGACGAACTGGTGATCAAATGAACGTTCACATAGGACACAAGCATTGCAGGGACACAGACCCCAGCACAGAGGAAATGATTCACTTCCAGCAGGAGCCAGACTGAGGGATGTTTTCACAAGGAGTCACTGTGAATGACTGTGAATGACTGTGTTGACCCAACATTATACAGCCAGTAGTCAAGGCAGCCAGAGTGGGAACTGGACTCCAAAAACATTCCCAGTGTTCCCTCTGCTCCATGAAGACATCCATGCAAGTGCACGATTAATGGGGTAGAAGTATGCACCCCAGGTGGTCTGACCTGGCTCAAATTAGAACATAGGATGCTTTGAGGGGTGAATGTAACATTTGTCTAAGTCGCCGTTCCTGAAATAACACCTGTGCCATCTGGCTGCTGAAGATGGAAGACAAAATAGCAAAATAATTCAAGAATTCTCTTGGAAGACGTCCTAGACTGTTGATTTGTGGCTTCCCTGATTGGGAGGAGCAGACAATCCAGATGGTCCTACTCTGTTTATTTTCTTTAAAAAGTATTTTAGTTTGGGTACTTTCTCCAGACACTTAACCCTTTGACATTTGTGGTGTGAACAGACTTCTCTTAATCTAATTAGTAAGATAAATTTGCATACTCCTTCAGGGTAAAGGCAACATCCTTTCATCTCTGTAGCCCCCACCTGGTCTAGCCCAGATTCCTGCATGGAGTAGGTGGGCAACAGAATCGTGTTGAATCAAATGGAGCTCTATGTCTACATGACATTGAAAACCATAAGAATTCAAGTCGTGTTCATTTTAGCATAAGTTCAAAGCAGTAAAGCCTATAGATAATATAATTTGATGAGTAATTATTATCTCAATGAAAGATTGCTTCACATACTATTCTTAATTTATTTTAGGCCACGGAAAATAATAGGTTCCAAGTGATAACGTAGTTAACACTAAGACCTCCCATGAAAAGGCTAAATGTCTTAAAGGAGCAGACCCCATTTGCAGCTTGCTGAGAGCTAAGCGATGTGCTAGGATAATTTTGTCTTAATAATAACTTTCTTTCTCCTGATATTTTCTTCTGTTGTCCTTTTCCTCATTCGAGTAGCCAGACTATCTCAGGAGCACTGCAACAATACCCCACAAGCCTCGTCCTGGCTTTGGTTTCTAAAAGCTGGAGCTCTAGCTAGAAGGCTATTAAGGAAGACTCAGCCAAATTCTGGAAGAAGGGAGACCTTCCCTAAAGATCGAGGGAGTATTCCCTGGATGGTGGGAAGGGAAAATGGAGGGGAAGCGATGAGGCTACAAGTGCTGGAGGTTCTTACATGGGGGCCCAGCAGTCTGCTTCCTGATAGACCCAGCAAGACCCCCCAGGAGATAGCTGGTTTGTGAGACTAGTCAGGCACCTTTCTGTGACCCCACAGTAGTGGGGAAAGCACCCAGACTGAAGAAACCTCTGTGGATAGGAACAGGGACACTTCAGTGACAACCTGCACAGACTGTCCCTGTAGCACCTCTTAGTAAGTCTCCACAGACAGTCTTTCCAACAAGGTTGACACAGCAATGGAAGTATTGGCTTGTACTAAAAATGTCTGTGTGTTTGTTTATGCAGGGTTTGCTGAACACATAGAGTTGAATTTCCTGAAGTGAAGTACGCTACAACTCCTCCATGCTACTCAGAGTTGAGAAAATGGTGGGAAAATATTCATGCTTAGTACTGCTCGGCACTATATGTAGAACAGTTTGGCAAATCTCATCACAAGCCCTAAAATCCCATAGGACATTGGACCCTGCATCTCTACTGCCACACATTCATTCCAAGAAATAATCACTTTTGTACCAAACATGAAACTAAAGATTTAGTGACAAGAATGTTCAGTGGCAAGACCAGCCTGGGCAACATAAGTGAGACCTTGTCTCTACAAAACCATTAACAAAAAAAGAATAAAGGAATGTTCAGTGGAGTGTTAGTTCACAATAGAAAAATATAATAGGAAATTACCAAACCTTCCAATCACAGGGCTAAATCAGTCATGCAAAGGTGAAGACTCTCTCAACCAACCTAACTGAACTGAACTCCTTTTCTTCCATAAAACATGGTGGCCGAGGCCATGGCCCTGCCAACGGGCCCTGCGCTCTGCAGATGAGAACACCTGACACTCCAGCTCCCACCAGCTGAGGTGTGTGCTTAGTAAGAGTCTGTTGGAATTGTCCCCAAAGTTGTTTATGGCAGCTGTATGCGTTAATTTTATCTCGTAATATACCTAAATATTATGCAAACTGACGCAGTATGAATGCAGAGAAAAAGCGTGTTTCTATGAAAACTATGTTAGATGCCTAGGAAAGACTTCATAAATGGAAAGCTGTCAAAGAATCACTGTGGAATGAGATATGGGTGAGACAGCTATGAGTAAGCGGGGAAAATGCTGAGGATTTTGCACCAGGATTGCTTGGCTGTGTCTAAGTTCTCACCGCACAGTAAGACACAGCAACTGGAGATGTAGATGGTGCCATTATGGGAGTGGTTTCGGCAAAACAAGGGACTGGAACTCCAGCTGGCAAAAGTCCTGTGCTCTATGCAAAAGGCTGGTGAATGAATATGCATTTATCAGTTTTCGTTCGAACTAAAATGTGTAGATATGTATGTAAAAATTTTCCAGCATTCCACAGTCTCGTCAGCTTTTTCTGGTAATTAAGCAGCCACTGAGGCATTGGATAAAACTGAGATGACTACACATTCACAGAGAGAAATGTTCTTCAGCTGTTCAAATGAAATGGTAGAGCAGTTCGACATGAAAAGTCTTTGACAGTATATTTTAAATGAAAAAAAAAAAATCAGGTTAAAAACATGCACAGTGTAATCTCATTCATGTAAAAAACTGTGTGTGTCAAAATAAACATATTTTTAAATGTCTGAGTAGTGGAAATATGAGTGACTTTTATTTCTTTTTATGTGATTTTCATATTTTCTTATATGACTATAATAAATATTTTGTGGAAAAGAGAAAATTACCAACAAAAATACATTTCAGGCTATAAAAAATATATACCTCTGCACCTAGAGGCCCCAGAGAGTGGGGGGATGGGAACACTGTTGGCTGGGGCAAGGGTTTCCCAGGAGGAGCCCAGGGACCCCGAGCCATGGCCCAGTGGCCCTGTCCCTAACCCCGGGCACCTGCAGCTGCTCAGTAAAGGTGTGCTGATGGGCTCATTGTCCGCAGTCTTTGCTCATGGATCTGAGGCTGACCGGGCCCAGCAAAGTAGTGACCACTCGGGGGGGTCTCATGCAGTGACAGTCACGGGGTGATGGGGCTTGGGCCATTCAAGGGCTTCATCACTCACTCTCTGGCACCTGGGCTGGAAGCTGGAACAGCTGGGGCTCCTTGGGCATCTCCTCCTCCTCTTCCTCGCTCTCTTGTTCTTCGCTATGACTGCATCGTATCGCCACAGTCTAGTGGTGTCTGTTAATTGTTTACTGTCTTCCCTTTCCTAAAATACTAGTTTCCATCTCAAAGTATGAAAATGTCTACAAATGTGAAAAAAAATCAGATATGAAGCATAAATCCATACTAGGAAAATAAACTATACATTGTTTGCTAAATTAAACATTACATCTCAGAGCTTATAGCAACTTGGAGAGGCGAGCTCCACAGTGGCTCCAGCCTTTGTGGCAGGCTCCTAGCAGGTGGCACTTGAAGTGGATGTTCAATGACGTTTGGGCACAGACCAGCCTGCTGTGTGCCTTGGTCAGGGTCTGTGAGTTGGTCAGCTTGGACTGCTGAGACAAAGTGCTGTAAACAACAGAAATTTATTGTCTCACAGTTCTGGAACCTTGAAGTCTGAGATCTAGGTGTTGACAGGGTTGGTTCCTCCCAGGGGCTCTGAGAGACAGTCTGTCCCATGCCCCTCATCTACCTTCTGGAGGCTTGCTAGAAGTCTCTGATGTTCCTTGGCTTGTGGCAGCATAACCGCAATCCTCCCATGGTGTCCTCTCTGTGTCTGTCTGTGTCCAGAGTTCCTTTTTATCAGGACACCAGTCATACAAAATTAAGGGCCCACCTGCTTCAGTGTGATCTCATCTTAACTAATCACACCTGCAACCCCTGTTTCCAAATAAGGGCACATTCTGAGCTACTAGGGGTTAGGACTTCAATATATGAACGTTTGGGGGACACAATAGAACCTGTAACAGCCAAGCACATAGTGGGGACCCCCCAGATTCGACTCACTTTGCTTGGGACACGGCCACCTCCGCATCTGTCTGGGGCTCAGTCTGCCGGTTTGGCTTTATTCAGAAAGATTTCCTCAATGTGTACCCTACACGGGGAAAAGAACATGGGCAGAACAGAGCAGGAGCTGAGCCGAAGCTGTCCTCATGAGTGCCGCGTTCCTTTTCACCGCAGGGCTTGGTCTCAGCAGACACTCAAGGAAGAAGAGCCTTTTCAGAGGCTCAGACAGCTTTCAGGGAGAAACGTCCCACCCTGCAGGGGAAGCTCACCTTCAAGCCCGATTCAGGAGGGCAGCCCCTGGGGTTCGGCTGGCTCTGCTGGCTTAAGTCATCCTGCCCTAGCGGAGCCCTCTCCAGCCGCCCCCTAACAAGCTCCCAGGACGCCTCCGCAGATGGTCTGCCTGTGTCTCCTCACACTCCCCCAAGGATTGGTCCCAGCCTGTGTGCTTGTCTGCTCCCCGCTGGATTGCAGACTACTGGTAATAGGGACCATGTAGCAGTCACCACAGTATCCCCTGTGCCCCGCCCAGAGCCTCACCCCTCACCAGGGCAGAGGTCCACACACTGTCGCCCCTGGACAAATCCCATCCACCCAGCATTTGTTTCTATCTTGGCCTGTGAGCTAAGAATGTTTTTTACATTTGTAAATGGATTTCCCTTTAAAATAATATTTCATGACCTGTAAAAGTGATGTGAAATTCAAATTTCAGTGTCTATAAATCAAATTTTATTGGAACACAGCAATGACCATTTGTTGCTATGTTGTATGTGGCTTCTTTAGCACTACAGCAGCGGAGTTGAATAGGTACAATGGAGACTGTCCCACAGAAATATTTACAGAAAATATTTACATCTGGCCCTTTACATAAAATATGTGCCAACCTCTCCACTAGACACTCACAAGATTGATGTTGACTGACAACGAAACAATTGGATATAGGGTCCCCAGTGCCCACATGGTTCAAGCTGCCTTGTGCTGTCAGCTGTTTTTATATGTGAGATCCTGAAGGCAGGGATTGGGTCTTGTTTTCTGGCTCCTCCACAGGGTCAGAAGGTCTTAGAAAATGCCGATGCTGATTTGCAGGATCAGACACCAGGAAGCAGCGATGGGCTGGAAGGGCTCTGAAACCGCAGCGCTCCACCGCTGGTCGGTGGAATCTTTTACCCTTGGCCGGAGGTCGGCCTTTGCTTGCTGCGGAATATCCCCTCGGCTGGGAAGCCGCCCTCCATGTGCTGTGGGAGGAGATGAGAAGGCCGGCGGACCTTCTACAAGCATGGGGGGCACGCAGCCAGGTGAGCAGTTGAGCAAAGAATTTGACTTTCAAATTAAAAGTAAACCTAGGACACAAAGGCGAAAGTGCAGAATTTAGATACTGACAGGGCTGTGTTTAAAACTCACCTTTGATTCCTTCTAACTCTGTGACTTTAACACAAGCTGCTGAGTCTCTGTTTTCTCATCAGTAAAGTGCGGACAATAATGGCTGTCCTAGGAACTCAGAAAGATGATATATGTGTGTAAAAGGATGTTGTGAGATGTTTTTCTGTATCTCAGGAATTGGAACCAATATTCAGTCATTCAATAAATATCTGTAGAATACTTACTATTCAACACCAGGCACTGTTCTAGACTTGTGGGCTGTATCAGTGCTATAGACTGAATGTTTGTGTCCTCCGTTCAGGAGATTCATGTGTTGAAACCTAACCCCCAGGTGGGGGGGCCTTTGGGAAGGAGATTAGTGCCCTTATAAAGAAGTCCCAGAAAGACCGTCATCCCTTCCACCATGGGAGGACACAATGAAAAGATGGCGGTCTATGAACCAGGAAACTGGCCCTCACTGGACACCAAATCTGCCAGTGCCGCCATCTTGGACTTCCCAGCCTCCAGCACCATGAGAAATAAATGTCTGTTGTTTAAGTCACCCGTTCTTTGGTATTTTGTTATAGCAGCCTAAATGGAATAAGATGATCCATGAACAAAACAGAGAAAGCACCTCCTCGCAAGCTGCTTATATTATAGCAGTGGGGACAGAAAATAAACAACAAACATAAACATATAAATTATATAGTATGTTAGCAGCCAATAAATGCGAAGCAGATAAAAAAGAAAAAAGTAGGGCTGGGCACGGGCATTTGGTTGTGCCACAGTCAGGGAGCAGTTTGCAATACTAAATAGAGTGATCAGGAAGGGCTCATGGAGAAAGGGATTCAGGAACGTGTCTCTCAAATAAAGAGGTGTTTGACCATCGGCAAGTCACACATATCCAGTGAGCCCCTGTTTCCTCATCTCTAGTTATAAAAGCTGCTTCTCGGGATTTTTGTGAGTTCTACAGGAAATTGGATTCATAAAAGCACAAAGCTTGGCACATAGTGGGTGCTCAACACATGCATATTATGAGGGGAACAAAAGTGGTTTTTCTTTTTGGTGGAAGGTTGCACATTAAATAAACAAATATGGTAAATTACGGGACCTCCTCATACTACACCGGGTAGCTTCTGAGAGCTCACTCAGTTTGTGCCACAGAAATCTCCCTGGAAGCACCAAGAACCTGGCATAAAATACCAGATACTGGGGACACCAGAATCTTTTCCAAAGTGTATCCCCCAAATCAGAAGACTCCTTTGACTCCAAGTGTGTGTGTATTGCTATTGTTGTGCTGAGAAAGTGTGTTGGGAGTGTTGCTAGCTCAAATCGATATGCTGCCTATAAGAGATTTTGGGTCCACACTCACCCAGCCACTTCCTCCGTGCAGAGCTGGCTACATGATTTGTAGGGCCCCAAGTAAAATAAAAATATGGAGGCCCTGCTTTACGAGGCAGGTAGAAATTGTGATTAAAAGTACTAAATATAAAGCTTTTTTCTTTTTCCCATGGTTCTTTCAAATTATCGTGGTATCTTTTATTCACTATTTAATGTCATTTTAAGTAAATGCAAATTAAAATGGGATAATATTAGTATGCATTTTACTATTCCTTTTTATACTCTGCAATGCCAGCTTTTAAATGCAAATATAAGAGTATTTAACTCATGGCGAATCACCAAAGTTACACAGTTTATATTTCACTGTTCATACATACATATGTGTTTCATTCTTACCAAAAGTGGGAACACGGCACCAAACTAGCTCAACTGTTTTAGTTCACTTTTGGATACAAACACACTCTACCAACACTTTCCACCTTCAGCTTACTGGTAGATAAGGAAAGACTACGAAGAAAAAGTATGGGTTTCCCCCTTTCCCTTTCCCTCTATGTCATTGTAGGGAAGTTCAGACTTTCCCTCTGAAGGTTCGAGTCTACGTCTCTTGAAATGAATTGGCAATAGACAGATTAATAGGAAAAAAAAGGTATATCATTCATTAATGTGCATTAGCATAAGGGAATCACAGAAGAATGATTACTCAATAACCCAATGAGGTCTGGATGCTTATATACCCATCTTCCTAGGGAAAGGGGAGATCGGGGAAATGTGAGGGTTCAGGGGTTGTAATGATTTTTAGGGGAAATGAAGGAGCCCAATGCTCAGCAAATGGTTCATAAATAATTGTCTTTGGGAATTAAAGGAGACGAGAGAACAGAGTTTGGGCTCTGGATGTGGTGTTTAATTTTCAGTCTCTTCCTCTGCGATATGAGTTTTAATCTTCTCTGCTCAATGAAATTTCAGGGACGAGATCAAAGGCCGTTGTGTTTCTCTTTGGCACATCTGGTTTCCAGGTAGATGAGGGAACCTCAGAGAACAGCCTCATCCTGTGCTTTAGGAGAAATAGAGGGTTGAGAGACGGGTGGGGAGGTAGGCAAAGAGACCTTGAGGCTGCTTCTTTAGTTCAGTAAATCAAAGCACCATATTTTGGGGTATTGTTTTCTGGGCCCCAACATCATCGTTTTCAATGTAAGTGATTGGCAGTTGTACCAAATTACCACGTACTCAGTGGCTTAAAATGACACTTGTTCATTATGTCATGTTTCTTCATGTCAGAAGTGCAGGGACAGTGGAGCTCAACTGGGCCCTCCTCTTAGAGTCTCATGAGGCTGAAATCAAGGTGACAGAAAGGCTGATGTCCTTTCTTGAAGCTCTGCTCTCAAGATTATGCAGGCAGTTGGAAAAATTCAGTTTTATGTGCTCTAGGACTGAGGCTCCTGATTCTTTGCTTGCTGTCACCATAGGTCATTCTCAGCAACTAGAGGCCATCTGCCTTCCTTGGCTCAGATCTCCCTTCCTCCCTATTCAAAGCCAGACATGGCAGGTCAGATCCTACTCAGTTTGAATCCCCGTCACTTCTCCTGTTGCTACATCTCTCTGACTCCAGCTGGAGAAAGTTCTCTGCTTCAAAGTGCTCATGTGATTAAATTGGGCCCACCCAGATCATCTGGAATAATCTCCCTATCATAGGGTCTTAGCCTTAATTACATCTTCAGAGTCATTCTGGCCAACATAAGATAAGAAATTCACAGGATCCAGAGATTAGAGCGTGGACATCTTTGGGAGCCACTATTCCGTCTACCGCAATAGGTTAGGGTCCTGTAGTCATTAGTGTTTCCTACAGTACCACTGCCTTTCTGTGTTTGAAGCAAGTTCTGGTTTTACTGGAAAGTGTGGCGTCTTGGGGCTCTAAGTGCACGCACCACTCAATTACAGGGGTAATATGTCTCCCTGTGCTTACTTAGAGTGTCTCTGAACTCCCACACGTCATGGGCCCACCAGAATTCAGTGCCCAGGGGGCATTGTGAACTCTATATGCGAACAATGGCAAGGAATGGGGGAAGTGAATCTTGCATGTATCTCCTCTGTGTGCACGCTCCATTGTCCTGTTACATTTCATGTACAAAGTACAAGTTGAAAGATAACATTATTAAGAATTTCAAGAGTACAACAGCAGAGAATTTAACCAAGTATGGGTGTCTTCTGAATATGGGGCTCTGTGTAAGTACAAAGATCACATATCCATGAAGACAGCCCTGCCTACATACCAAATGCAACCTTGCTGGAGCCTAGATCATCTTTGCTTGGAGCACAAGGAGGCTTTCCCAGGGTCATCCTGGCTGTTGTGGTTCTGCTTTGGTGCACTGTCCTCAGCAGCAGTCCTGGGCAACCAGGTGATGCTGACTCAGAGGACATCAAGGAGAGCAGGTGAGCTCAATGCATGGATCAGACGCTGGTCTGGAGGCCAGGGTAGAGGTTCAGGTGGGAGTGAACGAGGTCAGCAGGAGTGAGTGCAGCCCAAAGGGCTCACTCTTAGTTTAAGGCTGTTCTATCTAGTTTTCCCTAGTTTAGAAGGGCATAGTTGAAGATAGCTACTACGATGATGATACAACATACCAGGCACTGTGCTAAGCACATTCTTAAGTACCTACCATGTGTCAGGCACTGTTCTGGGTGCTAAGCATACACGGTGAACGGGATAGCCAAGGTTGTTGCCTCCAGGGAGCTTACATGTTAGCAGATGAGAATGGCAATACACAGATACATAAATAATATAAAGATAATAGAGAAATAGAAAGTATTTTTCTACTGGGGGAAGGTGGTGCTTATTTTAATAGGGTGATCCGGGCAGACTACTCCAAGGTGAGGGCTGAATTTAGTGAGGTGCCGGCAAGCTCAGAGGGGGAACCCTGGGCTCAAAGGCACAAATACGACACCCAGGTGCTCTGGGCTAGAAAACAGGGGAGGTGGCATGCGGCAGCAGGCAATGGCGAAGCCTCTACTCTCTCCGTCACCCCCCACTGCTTGGCAACATGAATAATTTCTCCCCAAAAATGTACATGTTGTATTTTAATTGTCTAGTCCATCCAGTAAATTCTTCATTCTCCACTGGAGAGGGAGCACCTTGGGACAGAACCAGAATGCCCTGGGAGTGCTTTTAAAAACCTATAGGGGACACACCATTCTGACAGTTTGAGCTTGCTTTTTTGGCTTTCCTAGAAAATAAAAACATGTCTGAGGCTGCCCCAGCTGCTCCTGCTATGTCCACACCTGCAGAGAAAACACCTGTTAAAGAAAAGCGGCACAGCTGCTGGGAAACGCAAGGCACCAGCACTCCGCCCCCCACCCCCAGTCCCAACTCATCGCCAAGGCTGCAGCCACTTCCAAGGTCACAGTGGCGTTTCCCTGGCAGCACTCAGGAAGGCGCCGGTGTCCACATGCCGTGGTGTAGAGAATAACAACAGCTGTCTCAGGTTGGGTCTCAAGAGCCTGGCGGGCAAGGGCACACTGGTGCAGACCAAGGGCACTGGTGCCTCAGGCTCCCTCGAACTTGACAGGAAGGCAGCCTCTGGGGAATCTAAGCCCAAAGCCAAGAAGGCAGGTGCCAAGAAGACCCTGGAGAAGGCAAAGGAGCTGGTGGCTGCTGATGGTGGCTGCTGGGACCAAAAACATGGCCAAGAGCCCAAGAAAGGTGAAAGCAGCCAAACTAAAAAGGGCTGCCGAGAGTCCAGCCAAGGTCAAAGCCCCTGAACGAAAGGCAGCCAAGTCTAAATTGGCCAAACTGAAGGCTACAAAAGTTGGCCCCAAAGAAGAACTAAAGTTGTAGCTGGATGTCCTGCTTTGAAAATCTCAAATGCTCTGACAGTGCCCTGGTGGTCCTGGCCTCCTGGGATGACACTCCATGAGCCCTGGCTGACCCGATGCTGAGGCTGTTGCTTTGGGCTTCAACTTTAAAGCAGTGACTCCTAGACTTCTTAACAATCCCCTCGGGAGCTTGTTTGAAATGCACGTCCTGGGGTCCCCTCCGGTTCCCCAGGGCTATGAGGAGACCCAGACATCTGCATTTAAACAAGCTCTGTAGATAATTCCGATGCCGGGGATGCGATGAACCTCCCTCTGAGAAACAGGCTCTGAGAGAGAGAATGAACATAAAATCTGTCGTCTAAAGAAGGGGTGGTGATGATTCTTGAACTCCACACTGGAGTGCATCGTCCCTCTCCCTGGGGCCTCTGCTTTGATTGAAACCCCTCCCAGAGCAACTAGCGCTGGTGCCTACCACCAGCACAGCCGCCAATCAGCTTGGCCCTAATAGAGGATTCTGACATGATCCAAAAATACAACAGTCATCTGCTACATAACAACATTTCAGTCAACAAGCGATCACATGCACATGAGTGGTCCCATGAGATTATAATACTACATTTTTACTGTACCTTTTCTATGTTTACCTTGTTTAGATACACAGTTCCCATTGTGTTACAACTGCCTACAGTATTCAGCGCATAGCATGCTGCACAGGCTTCTAGCCTAGGAGCAACAGGCCATACCATATGGCCTAGGTGTGTAGTGGCTATACCACCTGGGTTTGTGCAAGTACACTCTGTGATTGTCACACAATGACAAAATCACCTAATGACACATTTTTCAGACATGTCCTGGTCATTAAGTGACACATGACTGTATATGAGATGTGCTTCTCAGCCCCTCCCCTCTGTATCTCACCTCGCCCCCTTGTCTCCCACACCACAAATTATTTCTTCAACCACGGTTTGGTGAAATTGTAACACATCAACGTGGGGAAGGTCCTTAGATCACTGTATTCTTTTTTATTGCTACTGTATCAAATTATCACAAACTTACTGGCTTAAAACAACACAAATTTATTATGTTACATTTGTGTAGGTTAGAAGTCCAACACAGGTTTTGCAGGCTTAAAATCAAGGTGTCCACAGGGCCGTGTTCATTCTGGAGGCTGTAGGGGAGAACCTGCTTCCTTGCCTTTTCCAGCCTTCCTTCACTCCTGGCCCCATCCCCACCTTTAAGGTCTGCAATGGCAGGTCAACCTCTTCTCCTCTCACATCACTCTCATTTCCTCTTCTTCCCCCTTCTCCCACTTTTAAGGATCCCTGTGAGTACATTGGGTCCAGCCAGATAATCCAGAAGAATCTCTCTATCGGCTGCTTAGCAACCTTAATCTCATCTGCGACCTTAATTCCCTTTTGCCAAGTACTGTAACACATCCACAGGCTCTGGGGATTAGGACTTGGGCATCTTTGGGGAGGGAGCATTATTCTGCTACCACATTCATCTGTTCCAACACCCCATGGAGTGCTCCAGTGAGCCTCTGCAATTGATGGAGCCAGATAAAAATAGCCAAGCAATTGCTCACAAAGTAACCACAATCAATTAAACAGCTTGTTGTGCCCTTGATTGATCTGACAATAAGACCCTGCCACCTGCTTCAGTCTTCTTCAGGAAATAGACCGGAGAGGTGTGACCTTAGAGCTGTGAGTTATCTGAAGCCATTTGTTAAAAGTCAGGAAGAAAACCTCCTACACTTTTGGCTTCACAGCTTCCCTGACATGACAACATGTCAACATGATGACAATGAGAATGTCAACTTGAACTGCAAAATGTTTTATTTTATTTTTAAACAATTTTTAAAATAGTAATTTTTAAGTAATGTATGCGTGCACATGGAAAAGGTTTCAGACAGCACAAGTGAAAGGATGGGAGCACAGACGAAAGGAGTCTCTCGCCCATCCTTGCCCACCAGTCCCTTAATTACTCACCTCAAGGACAAAGGAATAACAATCATAACAGTAATAGCTACTGCTTACTAAGCATCTGCAAAGTACCCAGCGGGTGCTAGATGCTCCACATATATCGTCCCAGTGAATCATCATGACTCTAAAAAGTAGGTAATTGTGGTGGCTGTACACTCTCCACTTAGTTCAATGGGCACCTCTGTTTTCCAGAATGTCCTTTCTTGCATAGACTCAGGTTAGAGTTAGCCAAAAGAGGAGGGAGTGTGAGATTTTGAAAGTGGACGTAAGGCTGGGCATGGTGGCTCATGCCTGTATTCCTAGCACTCTGGGAGGCTGAAGCAGGAGGATCGCTTGAGCTCAGGAGTTTGAGACCAGCCTGAGTGAGAGCGAGACCCTGTCTCGACTAAAAATAGAAAAATTATCTGGGTGTGGTGGCACGTGCCTGTAGTCCTAGCTACTCATGAGGCTGAGGCAGGAGGATCACCTGAGCCCAGGACTTAGGTTGCTGTGAGCTAGGCTGATGCCACAGCACTCTAACCCAGGCAACAGTGTGAGATTCTGTCTCAAAAAAAAGAAAGAAAGTGGAGGTGAAGCAGCAGCCGTAGTATCCAGAAAGCTTTGCTGCCATGCTGAGCGGAGAGGCCTGGGCGATTCCAGCTGGCCCTCGCTCTCCTCTGCTGTGTATCTAACTCAAATGCAGGCCACACCCAGCCCAGATACTGGGCTGAGGACCCACAGAGGAGGTGGCTACACAGTCCCCCACTGTGGTCCCACAGGCAGCTGGGCGAACCTGGATTCCCTGATTTCCCTGCAAGCTCCAACTTGTACGCTAGCCCTGATGTTTCAGGAGGACAGTTAGTGATGTTCCTCCTGGTCTCCAATTCCCTCTTTCAGACCTTCATTCTTCATTTCCCAGCTTCTCCCACAACTGTGCAGGGCCGAATTCCCACGAGCAATCCCTACCTATCCTATATCTCTCACAGAGGTTCTGCTTCCTTGATTCACCTTGGACTGCTGCATGAACTACAAATCGAGTATCTCTAGTCTGAATATCCAAAACATGAAATGCTCCAAAATCTGAAACTGTTAGAGCACTGACGTGATGCTTGAGGGAAATGCTCATAGGAGCATTTCAGATTTTTGGATTAAGGACACTCAACTGGAAGGTATAATGCAAATATTCCAAAATGCAAAAAAATCCAAGATGGGGTCTCACTCTGTCACCCAGGCTGGAGTGCATCTCTTTCATCTTAAGACTTTGAAAGAAAAGTCAAGGAAGTGAGAGGAGAAAGGCAACAGCCTCTTACCAATCAAACACATCAGATGAAGCAACCCTGGTGATCATGGAGTGTCACATGTCACAGCCTAATTGTTCTCACATCCATGCGATTCATTAATTCATTTAGCAAATATTTATTGAGAATGTCCTGTATAGTAGGCACTGCAGACACAGTAATGTGTTGGTCCAGGTCTTTTGAGAAGAAGACACCAAATTAGAATGAGCTCTACAAGAGATTTATTAGAAGGACATCATTGAGGAAAACAGGGAGGGATCTAAAGAGAGGCTGGGAAGGCCATGAGCCTGCAATGCAGGTCTGACCCCAGGGGAAGGAGAGAGGGAGGCGAGACTGTCAGCTTTGTGTGTCAACTTGGCTGGGCCGTGATGCCCACACATTTGGCCAAACATTATTTTAGATGTTTCTGTGAAGGTATTTTTCACATGAGATTAACATTTAAATCAGGAGAATGAGCAAAACAGATTATCCTCCATGATGTGGGTGAGCCTCATCTAATCAGCGAGAGGCCTTAACAGCACAAGGGCTGACCTCCCCAAGCAGAAAGGATGTCTGCCAGCACACAGCCTTTGGACTTAGACTGCAACTCTTCCCTGGCTCTCCAGCCCGCTGGCCTATGCTGCAGATTTTGAACTTGCACCTCCACAATCCCATGAGCCAATTCCTTAAAATAAATCTCTCTCTCCTCTCTGTACACACGCGCGCACACACACACACACAAACACACACACACACATCCTTTTGTTTCTGTTTCTCTGGAGAACCCTGATTCATAGAGGAAGGAAGAAAATTTGGGTGGAAGCATCATGGACTGAAGTGCAGTTCCAAGAGAGTTTGGCAAGGTCACTGGGGAGTCCTCAAGCCAAAGTCACCCACCAGAGAAGTCCTGCCTCTCCCAAGAACTGCCCTTCCTTAGCATCCACGCTGGCATCCAGCAGTCACTGGCTGAGAGCAACTTCAGGAAGCGTGGCCTTGGCCTTGGTACAGTGCAGTGATGGATTTCAGAGCACAGTAGCTGTGCTTTCTTGGTCAATTATGCTCCTCATAGTCAGAGATTTGAAAGACACATTGGCACAGTTGCCGCAAGTAATGAACCAAACAGACAAAAATTCCTGCTTTTGTAAATCTTACATTCTAGCAAAAAGATAATAACTACTGCTATGTAAAACATGGAGTATGTATATTAGGTAGGAATAAATGCTAAGGAGAAGAGTAAGAGGGAGAAGAAGTGTTGGGGGTGGATTATTTGAGAACAGCTTCATAAGAACAGTAGCAATAGACTTCTAACTGCAGAATATCTTACACATAGGGGATATTACTCAATGAACAAAACATTTAAATTTAGAGATCAGTTCATTCAAAAGGCTTCCTTTGAGCTCCTGTCTGTGCCAGGCATGTGGTAGGTCCTAGTGATACAAAGATTAGAAAAGTGAATTTCCTGCCCTCAAGTTAAGATCCTAATAAGATAGGTAGATAGGTATGTGAATAATGACATCTAGGTCAACTCTAGACAGTCATTTGAGATTTGAACTCTAATTCCTCCTCCCAGGGACTTTGGTCTGTGTCTCACTTATACCTCTTTTTTGCGACTGTAATTCTCATGGAATTAGGGAATTTCAATGGGAAATGTTCCAATGCAAAAATCTAAATGCAAATGAAATTTGGATTTTCACAAATTCACATACTTCCAAAGCATTTTGAGAATCATGATGAAGCAGGCAACTTTGAGAAGTTTCCAATTAATCGAAGGATTTCCCTTGAGCAATAATATAGAAAACAGGGTTTCAGCAGGGGCCACGTACCAACCTGATTCTTTGGTGCAAAGGTTTTTAAGGTGACTCAGGTGCTGTTGGTTTCTGAAAGCCTCTCCTGGCAATATTGTGGCATTATTTTCTGGCACATCATAGAGAAAGCCTTTTAGTCTACTTAGTCTGCAGCAAACTGTTTTCATAAATATAACCCATCTCTGCAGAGGCAGGCCACTTGGAAGGTAATTGGTTTATATGTGTTCTTCAGAGATGTGGTGAGGTTATTCAAGAGGACAACAGGGAAGATAGAAACCCCATGCTTCGAAAAATGATATGTGTAGGCAAGTGCTGAGCAAAGTTGTGTTACAGCTCCCAACATTTGCAGCTTCTTCTTTCACGATGCCCCAGGAGGAAGACAAGGTCTTCCACAACAGTTGCTGTCACTGCTGGTTGGCCTAGACTTGAAAAGAAACAATCTTATTAAGGAATAAAACACCATCTTATTTAACAGAAACAATTGCCAACATTTTACCTCTAGGAAAATATTTTTATTTAGTTTGGCAGCCATATAATTTAGTTAAAAGCCATAGATGTTTGTTCTAATGACATTAAACCCAGGAAATAAAGGTCATTAAAGGCTGCAATGGCCTATATTTAGCAACTGGTCAACTTGGATGCAGAATAACACTGCAAGGGTAAATTACCAAATTCCATCCAGTGATTGAGAGCTCCTACAGGTGGCCAGAGTGAATATCAATTGTATCCTCTGACTTTTATTAGCCACCTCCCATGCTAATAGATATAATTGGCGGCCCCAGTCTTGGCTTCACACTGATATGTTGACATTTAAAATTAAGAGTTAAAGTAAACAACATGCTCCTGAACAATCACTGGGTCAACAAAGAAATAAAGATGGAAATTAAACAATTTTTCGAAATGAATGAAAATGAAAACACAACATACCGAAACCTGCGGTATGCAGCAAAGACAATGCTTAGAGGGAATTTTATAGCATTAAATACCTACATCAAAAAAGTAGAAAGATCACAAATTAACAACCTAACATTACACCTCAAGGAACTAGAAAAACAAGAACAAACCAAACCTAGAGTTCGCAGAAGAAAAGAAATAACAAAGATCAGGGCAGAACTAAATGAAAGAGACCAAAAAATAATACAAAAACAATGGTTCTTTGAAAAGATAAACAAAATTGATAAACCACTAGCTAGACTGACAAAGAAAAGAAGAGAGAAACTCCAAATAAACACAATCAGAATTGAAAAAAGAGACATTAGAACTGATACCACAGAAATACAAAAGATTATCAGAGGCTATTACGAACAATGATATGTTCACAAACTAGAAAACCTAGAGGAAATAGATGAATTCCTGAAAACATACAACCTCACAAGATTGAACGAGGAAGAAACAGAATTACTGAATAGACCTTTAACGTGTAGCAAGATCAAATGAGTAACAAAAATTTTTTCAACAAGAAAAAGCTCAGGACCAAATGGATTCACAGACAAATTCTACCACACATGCAAATAAGAACTGGTGTCAATCCTACTGAAACTGTTCCAAAAGGTTGAGAAGGAGGATTCCTCCCTAACTCATTCCACAAAGCCAATATCACTCTGATACCAAAGCCAGGAAAGGATGCACCAAAAAAAAAAAAAAAAAAGAAGAAGAAGAAGAAAGAAAATTACAGACCAATGTATCTGATGAACACAGATGCAGAAATCCTCAAAATACTAGCAAACTGAATCCAACAGCACATCAATAGGATAATTCACCATGATCAAGTAGGTTTTATCTAAGGGATGCAAGGATGGTTCGACATATGCAAGTCAATAAATGTAATTGACCATATAAACAGAATTAAAAAAAAACATATGATCCATCTTAATAGATGCAGAAAAAACATTTGATAAAATCCATCATCTCTTCATGATAAAACCCAAAAAAAACTTGGCATGGAAGGAACATACCTCAAAATAATAAATGCCATATATGACAAACCAACAGCCAATATCATATTGAATAGGAAAAAGTTGAAAGCATTACTCCTGAGAATGGGAAGAAGACAAGGATGTACATTATCACCATTTCTGTTCAACGTAGTACTGGAAGTCCTAGCCAGAGCAATCAGGCAAGAGAAAGAAATAAAATGCATCCAAATTGGGAAAGAGGAAGTCAAATTATTTATGTTTGCTGATGATACGATCTTATACCTAGAAAATCCTAAGGACTCCTCCAAAAGACTCCTAGATTTGATAAATGAATTCAGCAAAGTCTCAGGTTATAAAATCAATGTACAAAAATCAATAGCATTTCTATACACCAACAACAACCAACCTGAGAACCAAATCAGGAATTCCATCCCATTTACAATAGCTGCAAAAAAAAAAAAAAAAAAAAACATCTAGGAATAAATTTAACCTAGGAGGTGAAAGATCTCTACAAGGAGAGCTACAAATCACTGATGAATGAAATCGTAAATAATACAAGCAAATGGAAACATATCCCATGCTCATGGATCAGAAGAATCAATATTGTTAAAATAACCATACTTCTCAAAGCAATCTACAGATTCATTGTAATATAAATTTAGATTACATGAGACATAGTGAAGAATCTTTTGTTAAACAACACACTACATACTTTCACATGCTACATTTCAAAAATGATGCATCTGTGAATAATATGATAAAGGTCATAGAGCTGAAGATTTAAATTAAATTCAAGGTCATTGTGTTTAAAACTTTAAATTAAATTCAAGGATGTAGTGATGAAAAATTTAAATTCAAGGTCTTAGTGATAAACATTTTAAATTCAAGTTTTGGGATTGTAAGTACTCTGGACTTACCAGAGTGTGTAGTGTTTAGGGTGGCATGGAGGACATGCATCCATTTACAAAGTGCTAGGAGTACACCAGCTATGGAGGACACAGGAGTCTCCACTCAAGGGATGGTGCCCTCATGGTGATTGTACTTTTGTGCAGGAGAAAAAAGACTCTAAAGCAAGGTAAATGTTAAGAGTGATAACAGTTGCTGTGTTCATAGAGACGACCTCTCTGACATTTGGCCAACCTGAAGGGGCTGAAGGAATGAGCCCATGTCTGGGCTTGGAACAGTGCAGAAGCAGCGTGGCTGGGGGTGAGGGGTGGGCAGCAGCCACTCGGTAAGGAATGAGGTTAGAGAGACAGTGAAGGGCTGATTGCAAAGCATCTCCTGGACAAGATAAGGACCCGGGATTGCATTTTGCCTACAATGGGACACCAGGGGCCTGGGGGTGGGGGAGGATTGATCAGGGTAGCAACATGGTTCAACTTAGGATCTCCCTCAGCACGTGGAAGCAGGAAGACAAGTTAGTACAAACTGGAAATGTCAGCAGGGGTGTGATCATGAAAGATCTTATAGGGGAATAATTGAAGCCAGGATGTGGCTTATTCTGATTCATTTTCCAGAAAGATCACTTCGGCAGCTGTGCAGAGTGACCTTGAAGTGGAGAATGGGTTGGGGAGAGACTGCTGGCAAGGAAGCCAGGTGAGTGACCATTAGAACGCTTCAAAATCTTCCTCAGGATCAACATTCTAAGCATGTTTCAGTAGTTCATTCTAGACAGGCAGGAATGATGATTAGTTGGGAGATCTGTTAACAGAATGCCCAGTGACAGAGAGCTTTCTCCATAGAAACCTCACAACCAAATGATAGCACTCTCCTCAGTTCCTTCTCACAGTGTTTTACACAGAGCAAAAATGAACAGCTGCCTTCTAAATGAATATTTTCCCCCTTTTCTTCAAACAAAATGGCAACCAGAGCTGAGCAAAGCTGAACTGGGAGGGTTTGGCCACTATTTGGGGTTTAGTTCAGTTTCCCAGTTTGTGGTCACTACTGTGTTGGGAAGAGGAGCTAGTTCATGGTCACAGAAATGGAGCCTAGCTGTGAGAGAGGCTAATGAAAGAAGGAGGCAGGGAAAAGTGGTCACTCTCATAGTGTCTCATTTGAATCTCATTGTAGCATGTCAAAGCAACTGAGGAAAATTGAGAGATTAAATTCGCTGTAGAGCCAATGGAACTTTCTTACTTGGAAAGCTTGTCTATGTTCTGTTGGAACTGCTTGCTGAAAAATCAAAGAGAGCCAGGGACATGCAGCCATTTCGAAATGCTACCACCCCAGAGGAGGCTTCTTTAGAGTTTATGCTTAGGAATGCAATCATGCAAAGGAACGTAGTATGAACTCATCTTTTATGCTTTTCTTGGGGTTGGATGGATAGGTTTTAAACATTGAACCAAATGCAGGCAAACTGGAACATTGCTTGTCACACTCGAAAGCTATAAAAATAACAATAAAGACAACTCCTTTCATTTGAGAAGCAGCGAATAGTGCGGTGGTCAGAAGAAAACGACAGCGAATTTGGAGTTGAACAGATGTGGGTTCAAATCTTGGCCCCAACACTTATCAGCTGAACGATGTTTAGAAAGTATCTCTGAGCACATTTTTCTTTCTGTATATTGGTGATATAATTTTTACCTTTTTGTGAGGTATGGTTTCTGGGCAGGGTTGTGAATATTAAACTAAAAAGTGTGCCTCAAATGTTAAGTACATAGTGGATGTACAGTGAAGGAAAGATATTAATAGCTGGATAATATGTTACCATCTACACAATGCTTTCATGTCTGTAATTGGAGATACTCAATAATCAGACCTGTTGGAAACATAAAATAAAATGTCCATTTTGAATATTCTGGGCCAAGTCTATGACCTGGCCCTCTTCAAAGGCCCATTATCACAGAACCACACCTATCCCGCTTGTGTGGCTGGACACCAGCCAGGCGGTGTTCCCAGGCATCTCCAGATCCCCAAAGGTCTTCAAAGGAAATAATGAACATCCAAGAGCTATCATCAATATTTCAAGGACAGACCAACAAAGAGTTTTCCCTCTATAAACGTGCATAGACTATCTAAAAAATCCAGTGCTGTTGCTTTGTCTGGGATTAAGAGAGCCCTGGGTGTCATCTCACATTGAAGAGAAGCTTAGAGCCTTTGCCATATGCCACTTGGGTGATTAAAATGGACAACATGAATTATACTCTCTATTCAGATGAAACCTTTCTATGGAACTGAGATGTCAGCTGGGGCCTTCCTGCTCCTCTGAGATCTGAGGAAACCCGGCTCGAGTCTTTCGATGTCATAGCTTGAGAAAGTCCGAAGCCTTCACTGAGGCATCTACAGATCTCAGGGATTTGGTTCCCATGGTGACCTCACCCTCTGGGCCCCGGGGACACACGTGCTGCTCCATGTTTCACTCTACTTCAGTCTGGGACTTTGCTGCCATTTACACACACACACACAATCCACTCACACTGTGCATGTTTGGGGGTCACAAGGATGGGGGTCACAAGCAAGGACATCTCCTCTCACTGACTTCACACTAAAATCCCCTTTCTTTTCTGTCTCTCTCTTGTCTCCTTTCCTTTCTTCCTTCTCGCCTGTCTCAGCAGGGCAGTCTAGCCAACATCTTTTTATGTAGAGCATGGTGTTCCTTTTCCCCACAAAATATAGCTCTCTTCCTCTGATGAACTGCAATAAATGAAAATTTTTACCATGTTATTAAACTTAATATAAATTTCTGTGAGGAAAATCATCAAAAAAGAGGTCTTAGCTAACAAAAGTATAGGCACTGTTAACCTAGCGCAGTGGTTCTGAAGGTATGGTCCCCAGACCAGGATGGGGGTATCACCTGCGACTTGCTAGAAATGCACATTTCCGGCCCTGCCCCACCCACCCGTGGAAACAGAAACCTGGGGTGGGATCCAGCAATCCACGTGTGAACAAGCCTTCCAGGTAACTCTGATTGTACCAAAGTTTGGGAAGCTCTGATCTGGAAGGAGGACTTCGGCTGTAACTAGAGGAGGCCATCAAAGCCAAATGCCCGTAGAGATCAGACAACAATATAAAGAGTATCAGGGGAAAAGAATGTGATGAGGACTTGAAGAAACTGAGGCAGATTTTTGCCACACGTAAAGGAAGGTCCAGGATGGTCAGGCTTTCTACATTTTCAAGAGAAGACAGAAATGTGAATTTTTATGTGCACTCTCCAGTTGTTTAAATGTTAGCAACCAATTCATCTGGCCCTTCTGGGCTAATTCAAAGGCAGATGTTGCCGGCACCGTCTCCCCCTTTCAGTTGAGAATTACAGGGTTCCAAGCCATGCTCCTGGATCCGCTGCTCCCAGTTCAATTTTCAAAGCACAATTAGGAATGGTGAAAAAAAACCAAATGGAGACTCTCACTTAACATGGATTTCATGCCAGATATTAAGATGGATTTTTAAGTTTATACAGAGTTACGGAGTAGAAAGCCTATAAAATGGCAGAGAAATGGCACTTGGACTTAATGTGTGCTATTGTTTTTGGGCAGCCTTTTTATTTCCATCTGTATTTTCTCAGAAAGTCACCAGGGAATCAGTTCCGTCGCCTGCATCGCATTTAAAGCCGGACCTATGGAATATATGCAGTGCTCTGCTGTTGCCACGGCAACCATTATCTTCCCCTAATTCCTTTTCTTTTCTAAAAATAAAGTGCCCTTTCTCAAAGTATCTATTTCTGCTTTTTATTTAAATCTCACTTTCTGTAGCAGCTCTGTCTCTCTTTGACCTGAGCATTGCTTTTGTTTTGCTTGAGAAGAGACATTGATCTACACCCCGGACCTGACTGTCAGCTGTCTCTGAGTGTTAAATGAGAAGACTAATGAGAGCCACAGACACGGGGGGGCTAGGAAACAACCTCATTGATTTCATTGAAGGGGGTCATGGTCCCATTCCTGTGGCACAGATGCCACTTGGAACAATGTTTCTCCAGTTCATTATTTCATCTGCTGTGTCCAAAGAACTGTATTTCCGCTACAGAAAAGAACAGTCTGAGAGATGAAGAGATGGGCGGAGGGCCCAACGCCGGGCTGCTCTGATGAGGGATGAAGCCTTGGACCCCCTACTCCTTTGATCTGTAACTAGACAATGCCCCTTCCCTGGTTCCTTGGCATTGTAGGAAGCTTTCCTTTGCCTGCAGAAAAGTCTTGATGATCCACTTCTGAGACGTTAAAAAAGGTGGAGGAAAAGGAAATGTTGAGCCCTGGCCTAAATTCTGCAGCCTTTGTACATCAAAGACCAGGCCTTGATCGATACATCCACTAAAAGTGATTGCTTAGGACTTCTGAACCAAAGGGGACACGCTCTATAGACCGTGTTCTTTCTGAGACCGTTCGCCATGCTGAGATCTTACAAAGATGGATCTTATCATGAGACAAGACAAGAAGTAAATCTGCCCAAGACAAAATAAGGCAAATAGGTATGGTCCCTGCCCTCTATGAGTCTACACCCAGAGTAGGCCACACGCACGTGTCCAAGCAGAGGAGCAAAGACATTTGTAAGTCACAGAGGCATCCCTGGCTATCAGCGGAGTATGTGCTTGGTGTGCTCTCCAGGTGTGGGCTGAGCCACCCACTCTTCTCACTCTCCATGCCTGCTGTGGCCAGCCTGCTCCTTGACAATCTGAGCTTCTCCATTAAACAGTGACAATGAAAAAGACATGTTCTTTCCCATCAAGCTAAGTGACCAAGACAGGAAGCATGACTTTGGCTCATACCAGCTTGTGTTTGGTAGACAGTGTGTCAAAGAGAAATCTTAAAGTTTGCCCATTGTAGGTAATATGTGGTTAAGTGAAATCATTATTTTTTTTTCTCTTTCTCTTGCAATTTCGAGTATCGTCCAATACTCTTTCCTTCTATAACATTGCTCACTTGGTTGGGTGGTTCTTTGGCACAATGAAGCTGGAGCCTGAGCTCTGTGGTGTTTTACTGAGGGAATGTCATTTGCTGTGAACCTGAATGTGTCAGCCAGTTGGGACTGAAAACAGATGATTAACAATTGGTCTTCTGGACCAGGCTGCAGCCAAGAAGTTCAGGGCAGAGCTTGGAGTCTGGGGCCATATCTTCCGATAAAAAAGTTACTCACAGAAAAGGATACCAAGCTAAATGTTAGAGGCATTTCCTGGTTCTACTTCAAAGAGAAAGTTCAAGGGCAGGGACTGCACTGTTGGAGGGTGGGGCTGACCAGCACAGAAGGAAGGTGTCCCGTTCCAACCACATCCCCCTGAACCTCATGCTCTGAGCCCTAAAAGCTCAATCACATATGGAGCAGACTGATCCTGGCTTTCACAACACTTTCTCTAAGTTGTTTTTTTTTTTTTCATCATAGGCTTAATCATTTTCATGTTAATATTTGATCATAAAAGCACTTGTTTGACCCAAAAGATAAAAAGCAGGATCTCAAAGATATATTTGTACACCTATGTTCATAGCAGCTTTATTCCCAGTTGCCAAAAGGCAAAGCAATCAAAGTATCCACTGACAAATGAATGGATAAACAAAATGTGTGCATACAGAAAATGGAATATTATTCAGCCTTAAAAAGGAAGGAAATTCTGACACATGCTACAACGTAAATGAACCTTGAGGATACCACACTAAGTGAAATAAGCCAGTCACAAAAAAGCAAATACTATACTGTATGATTCCACTTATATGAGATGCCTAGAGTAGCCAAATTCATAAAGAGAGAAAGCAGAATAGGGTTTACCAGGGACTGTGGAGAGGGGAGAATGGGAGTTACTCTTTTCGGTTTTGCAAGATGAAGAGTTCTGGAGGTTTATTGCACAACGATGAGAATGTACTTAACACTGCTCAACTGTACAGTTAAATATCAATAAGGTAATAAATTTTGTTATGTGTATTTTGCCACAATTTTTTTTTAAAGAACAAAAACAAAATAAGCTCTTGTTGAATGATTCCCCTTTCTTTCTCCTGCTGTTCTACTGAGATTCACTGAAGACATGTGTCCGAATCCCAGGGCTGCTACTCGCAAGTTGTGTTGACCCCAGGCAACTCATGAAAGCTTTCTAAACCTAACTTTCTTCACGGGTAATTGAGAATAATAATAGTGACTCTAGAGGATGGTGGGAGAAAGAGTTTTATGGATATGGTCAACATATAAGGGTTGATGACAACTATAAAGCCATGATATCCCTCATGACACCTAGAACGAGCTCTTGCATCTGTCAAGGACTCAAATGTCGGGAAGGAATGGGTGAATGGATGAAGGAACGTGCCACAGCCTGCAATTGACGCACTCCGTTGAGATGGAACAGTGAAGTCAGTGAAGCTGGCCTTCTGGCCCACCACCGAGCTGGGTGTCTTCCTGCCCTGCTGGGCCCTCCATGATCACATGCTCTCCTTCCCAGAAAACTGGGTGGAGTCTAACATTCAGATGTCGATTCACAGACCTCTTGCAGGGGTGTCCGCATTTTTATCAGTAGGTCTGGAAAAGCAGGGTATTCAATAAACATCAGCAATGGAAGCTCGGGCACTGACACTAGCGCAATATGGAAGCTGCGTCAGGCCAAGGGCAGAGGGAGAGGGAAGAGTCTTCCTGGCAATCTCTCCATCACAGCATGCAGCAGGAAAAGACAGGTCCTCGCATTTGCAGTCCTGCTGCTGTTTTGGTGAGACGCAGCAGAGCTTAGTGTTAAGAACCAGACTCGAGAACCTGACCCTCTGGATTTGGACTGTGGCTCTGCCATTTAGCAGCTGTGTGGCCTTCCACGTCTATTTAACCACTCAGTGCTTCAGTTTTTTCAACTTTAAAATGAGGATGATGACAATAGTACAGTGAGTACTTAGAGAGAGCTTGGCACATAGAAAGTGCTATATAAATATTTGTTTAATAAAACCCAGAAAAAATTTCAAACCCTAGATCTAATTCCCTGGCTTCTCTTTTTGATCTTCTCCCCATTGCTCCTATCGCCCTGATTTCCTGCATGGAAAATATACTCCCCACCCATGCCCTGGCCACAAACAGATAAATCTTTGAGACTAGATTCCTGGCTGCTAATAAAACTGGCTTTTGGACCTCATTTTCTAGTAAGTTGCCTAATTTAGAGACCTTGTCAATTTGCATTACACAGAAATAATGCAATAAGACTTCAAAGCTACTTAGAACCGTGCCCTGCAGCCCCTTTCTGGAACTTCCAAAGTGGGCTGGAGCAATTGTAAATTATTTGACAGCATGAAACTTCTCCCTTGCAATTCTCCTGTGATTACAGAGCTAAGACACTTTTTGGGGTAACTGCATAGAAATAAAATGGCCAAAAATGTGTTATTTTCTACTCATAGATTGAAGCTGGACGAGAGTAAATCTCATCATGATGGTTTAGATTACACTGTTGCTGTTGCTGCTCTTGTTTATTTCTTTTCTTTCTCCTACTTCTTTTCGTATTTGTAATCTAATAAATCTCTTTTCAAGTTTAGGTGAAGTAATTAAAATGCACAAATGCTACCTGCATCCAGATTAATAAACAACAACCACCACAACATTATGAGCCCCCCGGAAACCCTCTGGTCACTATCCCTTCTAGTCGCTGCTCTCCCACCCCCCAGTGTACCCTCCCTTCTAAGGGCATCGAATAGTCTTGCCTGCTTTGATGCTTCGCACGAACGGACTCTTACAGAATGAGTGGTTTTGTGTCTGCTACACTCAACATTATGTTTGTGAAATTCCTCCATCTTATTGCTGCAGTTGAAGTTCGTTCAGTCTCGTTGCTGTGCAGTATTCCGTGGTGTGATTATAGATTATACCACAGTTTATTTATCCAACCTGGTGGACGGACATTCGTGTGGTTTCCAGGGTGGGACTGTCTTGAATAGTGCTGCTGGGAACCTTATTGTACATGTCTTTTGGTGAATGTGTGGCATCTATTTTGTTTTGCACAGCCATTTCATCTGCCCTTTCTAACAAGCCTCCCTCCCCTTGTCAAAGTGCAACAAGGTGACCCAGAGTGGGTGATTGGAAGGAAAAGGAACCCTGACTGCCTGGCTTCTGGGTCCCACCTTCCTTCCTCCCCAAGCACCTTCCTCTACCTCCTCTCTCGGGACCTGTCCCCGCCGGGGCTGCCTTCCTGCTGCCTGATGTTGTGTTTCCCTGTGACCTCCCCCCCCCCCACCCCCCACAGCCTCAGCTCCCACGCCTGGAGGCTGCCGCATCCTCTTTCACCCACCTGGGGGTCAGAGTTTTGGCGACTTCAGGTGAGCCCTCTGAATGCCACCTCCTAACCTCGGCTGACAGCTCTGGCCCACCCCGGCCTTGGTTGGATGCCGTGACTCACCTGCTCTGCCAGGCTTCCTTCCATCAATGAAAGTTGTGTCTCCTGGGCTTTCATCACCCCAACGCCCTTGTCTTAATCATCGGGAGTAGTTATGAGTGTGGATTTGAGGTCAGGAAACCCATATTTGAACTTTAGTTTTAAGTTCAAGTTGTGTGGCCCTGGCAAGTGATTTGGTCACTCTGAGCCTTAATTTCCTCATCTGTACTAACAATAATAATATACCCTGAACTCATAGGATGGCTGTTGACTTACAAGGGATAATCCTCTTATTTTTATTGAAGTCATTGTTATTATATATGCTGTGCATGACATATGCTGCTTTGTGCCTTCTAAAGACAAGTCACTTTGTTTGTTTTTTTAATTCGATGTCAACAGTTCTTACCATAAAAAATTACTTTGAAGAATGCTATCTAGAAGTAATCCCAATCAACCTAATTCCTTTGCCCTTCCTAAATACATTGAAAAGATAAAGGGGTTGGAAAATATTCACAGCATACTGTTAAGTTTTAAAAAGGAGGCGAGATACTCATATATACACATATGTAGTTTTTTGTTTTAGAAAAATCAAAGAAATATATTGAGAAAGAGATGCCAAAGAAAGATGTTAAAAGGTTAATAGTATTTCCCTCTAGATGGCAGGATTCTGGGTGATTTCTATGATATTCCTATTTTCCTATAGCTTCTGATATATATACACATAGACATATATACCCTTTTATACACTTATACATACAATTATAAAACAGAACTTTAAAATAAGTCTAGTGTGAACAACAAAAAGGAAATCAAATTAATGGACTGGTGATCTGAGGATGGAGTCAGGAAAGAGTTTAGTGTTAGCTTCCTGGGTTTCACTTACTTCTTTCTGTGCAAAACTGACTTGGGTTGCTGCCATGCAATGGAGTCAAGGAGGAATGTCCAGCCACACGGATCCCCTGGGTGCCTCTTGGTACTTGCACCATTTTGACAGTAAGTGTATGAGTGCAGCAAGCCCAGCCCAGAAGGGCACGGTGACCAGGACACAGAGCCCTCAGGGATGCAGGTCTGGGTCACTCCAGCAGGTAAACCATCAAGATCTGCGGAGGTGCTGGCTGAGGGTGAGAGGAATCTAGAAGGGATGGTAGAGGAGAGAGAGGATGAATATCAGCTGTGGTTCTCAGAGCAGTTGCAGCAGGGGCTCTAGCTTATCTTACTGATCTTCCTCTTCTGGGCAACCATTCCCTCCCCACCCCCAGAAAGAGGCATGAGGAGCTGCTTCCAGAATGTATATGAAGAGAAGATCTAAGTGCACAAAGGGGGACTGTGGTGGACACCAGATGCGCCACCGAGATCCCCTTTCAGGAAGGGCTTGTTGCCGCAGCTGCGGGGAGTATTGTTGGTGACCGCCTTCAGCTGTCACCCTGCAGGGCAGAGAAGTGACATGACCAGACGTAGGATTTAGAAAGATTTTTCTGATGACTGTTAAAGAGGACGAGCTAGATCTATACACATCCACAAGTAGAGATACCCAAAATGAATCTTGAGTGTAAAAATCAAGATGTAGACAAATATAAATAGAATGAATCCTTTGTGTTGACCTTGGAACGCAGTTGAACAGAACTCTATATTGCTTATGGTTACATATAAATATTTATCAAGATATACAAAATAAATGCAATAGATATATTGTGCACATCTTGTAAACCTTCACATACATAAATATTTTGAATTAGTCAGCCTTTGCTGTGTAACAAATAACCCCAGTATCTTGACGGGTTGCAATAACAAACATTTGCTTTTACCCCTGTTACTCAAGGGCTGCAGTTTGGCCATGTCTCTTTTCAACTATAATTAGGAAGGGCAACATTGAACCATGAGAGCACATGGAAGGCCTGGTCAGATCTGGCATGCTTCACACTCCTTTGGCCAAAGAAAGTCAAACGGACAAGGCCAAAGTCAGTGGGGAAGTGTGTCCTGCCTCCAGGGAAGCAAGCCAGGGGGAGGAGACAATGAATTATTGTGAACACATAATGTAATCTACCCTACGTGCCAAACTCACGGTGGTGACTGCCTCTGGAGGAACAGGAAGGGGAATGGGAAGAAGAGATGGTGAATAAACAGTGTATTTTCTAGAACTGTGATATAATTTTATAAACGACTTGGTGCAAACATGACAATTCTGGATGGTGGAAATATAGATGTTGTTTAATTATGCTTGGTACTTAGCTTTCTATTTTTTCAGAAAGTAGGGATTGACGAGAGGTGAGATTAAAGATGGAGTTGGAAGGGTGTAGTTAGGAGGCAATTGCAGAATTCCAGGTGAAAGGATAAAGACCTGAACTATAACCCTAAGAACAGAAATGATGTAACGGAACTATTGAAAAGCTAGAATTGATGAGATTTCTGATGATCAATCAATGTGAAGAGTGAGAGGGAGGAATGAGGCACTCTTGATGAATTCAAATATGAATCAAGAGTGGCTGCAACAGCAGGACTCCCAGCCCAGGCGCTTGGGTAGAGGAGTGGCCATTCTCCCTGCCAGGCACAGAGCAGGACACGTCACAGGGTGGGTAGCCAGGAGGAGGTGATGCCTGCTATTTCAAGGCTTGGTTGATAACTCCGAATCTTACTATTATTTGACTTTTTCCTTATCATTTGTTTACTTATTTCCTCCTTTGCATGTTCTTTCTTACTACTGGTTTGCAAACCATGGGTACATACACCTAGCTTTAGCTGTTATTTTTGTTTTGTAATTAAATCTCAAGGGTTTTAGTTCTACAAAAATAGAGCCAATGAAATAGTGTAGGCTGATCAGAAATGGGTTGCTCTGAAGAAGAAAGTGTCCACAGGGAAAACTCAGTGATTGACCAGCACATGCTTATTACAGACCTCTTAACTTTGCTGGGAAGATGCATTTGCCATCACTAATTACATTTATTAACATATTTAATTTGAACCTGGAGCTTCCTCCAGAGAGACGCCCCCATGGAAGCCTTCTAGGTAGCAAACAAGTCTTATAATTTGCCATCTCAGTCCTTTTTTTGATTTGGGGTTCAGATTTGAAACCACTGTTCATTTCTCTGTCAATGTATCTCACCTTTGATCATTCTGCAGGGAGTCCTACCCTCACCCCTCAGACTTCCCAAAGGGAATTTTTAATTAAGCCAGTCAAAATTTAACCTCCAAATTGTTAAAAAAATATCTTCGATCCTTTCACGTGATGCAATAACAAGTGAAAAACATCTAGAACTTGTTGTAAGTATATAAATAGACCCTGAGCACCAAAAGGACCACTTTTTCTGTTAAAAGCAAGCCTGCCATTACATCTGGGCCATGTCTTCATTCCTCCTCACTCTATTATGCTTGAGGAAGAGACTAGAAGCTAATAGCTAATTCCTTACCTGCCCTCACAATTCCATCCCACACCATGACCCATCTCCACTATCACTTACATCTATGGCTCATGTTTCCAGCAGTAGAGTGCTGTGATCTTACTCCATTTAAACACAGTCCTGGAAAAATTGCAGTGCTGAAACTGCCTGAATCTAGCCTGCTGCCCTCCACTCCAGCAATACAGAGAGAGAATGTAACAGAAGGAATGCTGGGCTCGCACACCCAGTCTCTCCTTTCTTCGTTGTGGTTTTGAGCAAATCACATAACCTTGTGGAGGTCCAATTTCCCCATCTATAAAATGGGAAGAGTGATACCCATGATGTGGATTTTTTATGAGGATCACATGAAATGAAGTATGTGAGAGCGCCAATGTTTGTTAGAGCAGAGCTTTTCGGACTTTGATGTTTATGCAAACACACAGGGATGGGATACACACTCCGGCTCTGCAGGGCAGTGGTGGAGCCTGAGAGCCTGAATCTCTAGGGAGCTCCCAGGTGATGCCAGCACTGCCCGTCCATAGACCATAACTGGAGTAGCAAGGTGTTTACTGTGCTGCCCATTACAGCAGCCACTGGCAGCATGTGGTCATTTAAATGTAAATTAATTAAAATTAACCAAAATTTAAAATTCAGTTTGTTAATTGCAGGAGCCACCCTTCCATACCCCCCTGTGGCTAGTGGCTACCATGTTGGACGGCACAGACACAGGACATTCCCATCAGTGCGGAAAGCTCTACTGGACTGTGCTGCATTAAGCACTATAGAGATGTTTAAAAAGTCATTCACTAACATTCGAACAGCATTTATTGAGCACCTCCCGTGTGTATTTCTAGGCACTAGTGATGCAGCACTGAGCAAAACAAAGTCCTTGTCCTCACGGAGCTTGCCTTCTAGTCATTATAAGAGATTATTATTAAATGGGCCCGGACATGGAGGCTGTCTCATAAGTAGACTCTAACTTTATCCTATGACAGCGTCACAGCAGAACTCAGTATTTTATCACATGCCCTAAAGCGCAGCCATTCAAATCATCACAAGCGAAGAATCAGCCTGAAGATTTTACCGAAGTTTTCTTAAAGGATGCTAAAGGGAAGCTTATATTGCATAGCACAGAGTATTTTTTAATATTGTTTTTCTTTTTCCTTTTCAAATTACACAAGTAATTGATGGCAGATAGGATTTTTACCTGCTTCCCACTCTCAACCCCCCGAAACACCCTGTTCTTCCTAAGTCTCTATCTTTCTGGTCACCCACCACGGAGATCCCCCAGTGTTTCTTCTTTTATTATGCAGAGACATTTATCTCCATCCAGTCCCTCAAGCTTGCATCCCTTACACCTTTTATTTCTTTGAGTTCTATTGCAGCTTTAATTAGAGGTGAAGTACACCTGCCCTCAATTGTTGCCAATAAAACGTTGGTGATGAGCTGGAACAGGCCTGCACCAGCTCACAAAAGCCAGGGGTGCACATCTCTTCTCAACTTTGCCTTCGGTGACCTTATATTGGAAAGCTTGAAATTCATCACGGAGAGAGTATTTACACCACAGAGATTGGCATGTGCTACAAACTTTTTTTTTCCTAAAGGGCCAATTGTTAAACATTTACTAGCACACCACTGAGTGTAGAGATAGTACAGAGATAACATGATACCCAAGGTATTTAGAACTTATTTGGAGAACTCTGTTTCATTTTGCAGCCCCAGATATTTCTTCCTCTTTGTTTTCTGCTGTGGGATCTGATCTGGGAAACTGGCCTCACTTCTCTGAGGGAGACCCTGCCTGGCAAGATAGAGAAGTAGCTACCCTGGCAATTCAAAGAACACCATTCCATGGCTTAAGACAGAGTGGTCCTCAGTGCCAGGAGGGAGAATGAAGCAGTGCCCTCCACCCTACAGAAAAGATGCCCATGGACTGCGCCTGACATAAAATATGGAGCAGGGTTCCCAGATGGCCCCCGTGTCTGGTGGTGGTATCTCCTCCCTTCTCACTCTCAGATGATGACCTGGTTTATTTCACTGAAGCAATAGGAGCAATGGGAAGAGAATGTCATCTGCTCCCACTGACACATCTTTCTAGGTAGCCGTACCTGTGCCGTTACACTCTGTTTTTCACCCTGTTACTGTGGAGAGAGCTGTCTGTACTTCTATTCAAAGCCAAACACAACACTGGAATGCTGCTCTCCCTTTTCTGCACCATCAAGTTTCCCCTTTGCAGGGCAGTTCTCCTGGGGGTCTTGGATCAATCCACTTCTCCCCGCTTTCTTGCTTGTAGTTCTCAAGAATAACAGTAGAAGGTGCCAGGAATGCAACATCCTGAGATAGGGAGGAACTGCCTAAAACAGCTTGGGCTTTCTTCTTCCCTCCGCTTAAAGAAGGACGTCCCTCAAAGCCTGGCCCAATGAGTCATATTATACCCGGGCTATAAAACCCAATGCAGGCTGCCTTTAAGCTTCCTCTGCTGTGGTGCAAAGTGGGGCACATATTGTCAACACTCCATCCACCCTGGGCAGCTTTCATGAGCCTGGGGGACTGACTCACAATGGATCCGAGACTTCTTCTGTCCCTTGCTGGCTATCTGTAAGTAATAAATCTGCTTCACATAACTTCTTGTGTGCGTATTCTGCCTCACCTGACCCAGACGAATAGGTAACCACTGCATGGTGGACCTAAACAGTGGCCCAGGATGCAGCGGGCATGTCACTGCATTCCTGGTTTCTGGTGTTTGGCTTAATGATGATCTCACCTGTTCTCCATGCAGCGGGAGTCCTCTCTTGGGACTGGTGATTAATGAACTGTTTCATAGCCCTCTCTACTGGATCATTCCTATCTGCATACAAGCATGATTCAGCCTGCCTATCTAAAAACAAAGCAAAACAGAAAAATAGAAATAAAACCTCCCTTGACCTAACATCTCCAATCCAGATACTGCTCATTTCTCTCTCGCTCTTTTACAGAAAGATACCTTGAAAGGGTTATCCGCTCTCACTGGCTCTACTCCTCTCCTTTCAGCATTTTTTTTTTTTTTTTGAGACAGAGTCTCACTCTCTTGCCTGGGGCGAGTACCATGACGTCAGCCTAGCTCACAGCAACTTCAAACTCCTGGGCTCAAGCCATCCTTCTGCCTCAGCCTCTCGAGTAGCTGGGACTACAGGCATGAGCCACCATGCCCGGCTAATTTTTTCTATATATATTTTTAGTTGTCCAATTAATTTCTTTCTATTTTTAGTAGAGACTGGGGTCTCGCTCTTGCTCAGGCTGGTTTCGAACTCCTGAGCTCAAACAATCCACCCGCCTCGGCCTCCCAGAGTGCTAGGATTACAGGCGTGAGCCAC
>CAUYSK010124442.1:0-27767 GCA_963575035.1 Avahi laniger | reverse complement strand
TCTATTTATTAATCTCTTGTCAGATGGGTAGTTTGCAAATATTTTCTCCGATTCTGTGGGTTGTCTGTTCACTTTGTCAATTGTTCCCGTTGCTGTGCAGAAGCTTTTTAGCTTATTGTGATCCCATTTGCGCAATTTTGTTTTGGTTGCCTGTGCTTTAGGCATATTACTCAAGAAGTCCTGATGTCCAATGTCCTGAAGCATTTTCTCAATGTTTTCTTTTAGTAGTTTCATAGTTTTGGGTCTTAGATTTAAGTCTTTACTCCATTTTGATTTGATTTTTGTATATGGTGAGAGATAAGGGTCTGGTTTCATTCTTCTGCATGTGGATATCCAGTTTTCCCAGCACCATTTATTGAAGAGACTGTCCTTTCCCCACTGTATGTTCTTTGTTGAAGATAAGTTCATTATAGACATGTGGGTTTACTTGTGGGCTATTCTGTTCTAGTGGTCTATGTGTCTATTTTTATGCCAGTACCATGTTGTTTTGGTTACTATAGCTCTGCAGTATAATTTAAAATCAGGCAATGTGATTCCTCCAGTTCTGTCCTTTTTGCTCAGGATGGCTTTGGCTATTCTGGATCTTCTGTGGTTCCACATAAATTGTAGGATTATTTTTTATATTTCTGTGAAGAATGTCATTGGTATTTTGATGGAGATTGCACTGAATTTGTGGATCGCTTTGGGTAGTATGGACATTTTAACAATATTGATTGTTCCAATTCATGAGCATGGAATATCTTTCCATTTATTTGTGTCCACTTTAACTTGTTTAATCAATGTTTTATGGTTTTCATTGTAGAGATCTTTTACTTCTTTGGTTAAGTTTAATCGTAGGTATTTAATTTTATTTGTAGTTATTATAAATGAGATTACTTTCTCAGTTTCTTTTTCAGATTGTTTTCTGTTGACATATAGAAATGCTACTGATTTTTGTATATTGATTTTGTATCCTGCAACTTTACTGAATTTATCAGTTCTAATTGTTTTTGGGTGGAGTCTTTAGGTTTCTCTAGATATAAGATCATATCATCTGCAAACAAGGATAATTTGACTTCCTCCTTTCCAATGTGGATAATCTTTATTCTGTTTCTTGTCTTATTGCTCTAGCTAGAATACACAGTAGTATGTCAAATAACAGTGGTGAAAGTGGGCATCCTTGTCTTGTTCCAGATCTTAGAGGAAATGTTTTCAGTTTTTTCCCATTCTGTATGATACTAGCCATGGGTCTGTCATATATGACTTTTATCATGTTGAGGTAAGTTCCTTCTATACCCGGTTTTTGAGAGTTTTGATCATGAGGGATGTTGAATTTTACTGAATGCTTTTTCAGCATCCATTGAAGTGATCATATGGTTTTTGCCCTTTATTCTGTTGATAATGATGTATCACATTGATTGATTTGCATTTTGAACCATTCTTGCATCCCTGGGATGAATCCCACTTGATCATAATGAATAATCTTTTTAATGTGCTGTTGAGTTTGGTTTGCTAATATTTTGTTGAGGATTTCTGAATCTATATTCATCAGAGATATTGATCTGTAGTTTTCTTTTTTGTTGTGCCTTAGTCTGGTTTGGTATCAGAGTGATACAGGCCTCGTAGAATGAGTTCAGGAGTATCCTTTCCTCTCAATTTTTTTGAATAGGATATCAGTATTAGAATAGGGTATTGATATTAGTTATTTTTTGAATGCTTTGTAGAATTCAGTAGTGAAGCTATCAGAACCTGGGCTTTTATTTGATGGGAGAGTTTTTATTACTGCTTCTATCTCATTACTTGTTATTGGTTTATTCAGGTTTTAGATTTCTTCCTGGTTCAATCTGAGTAGGTTGCATGTATTTAGGAATTTATTCATTTCTTCTAGGTTTTCCAATTTATTGGCATGTAGCTGCTCAGAGTAGTCTCTAATGATCCTTTGGATTTCTGCGGTGTCAGTTGTAATATCTCTTTTTACATCTCTGATTTTATTTATTTGGGTCTTCTCTCTTTCTTTCTTAGTCTGGCTAAAGGTGTGTCTATTTGTTTATCTTTTCTTTTTGCATTGATCTTTTGTATTGGTTTTTTGGTTTCAATTTCATTTATTTCTGCTCTGATATTTATTATTTCTTTTCTTTTACTAATTTTGGGCTTGGTTCAATCTTGTTTTTCTAGTTCTTTCAGATGCATTGTTAGGTTGTTTATTTGCAGCTTTTCTACTTTTTTGATGTAGACACTTATTACTGTAAGCTTTCCTCTTATTACTGCTTTTATTGTATCCCATAGGTTTTGATATGTTGTGTTTTCATTTTCAATTGTTTTGAGAAATTTTTAAATTTTCTTCTTAATATCTTCATTGACCCACTGGTCATTCAGGATCATATTTTTTAGTTTCCATGTGTTTGTATATTTTCCAATGTTCCCCTTGTTATTGACTTCTAGTTTTATTCCATTGTGGTCAGAGAAAATACTTGATATGATTTCAATTTTTAAAGAATTTTTTGAGACTTGTTTTGTAGCCCAACATTTGTTCTATATTTGACAATGATATAAGAGCTAAAGAGAAGAATGTGTATTCTGCAGCTGTTAGATGAAATGGTCTGTAAATATATATTGGGTCTATTTGATGTATAGTGTAGATTAAGTCCAATGTTTCATTGTTGATTTTCTGTCTGTGTGATCTGTCCAATGCTGAAAGTGGAGTGCTGAGGTCTCCAAAAATTTTTGTATTGGGGTCTATCTCTCTCTTTAGCTCTGATAATATTTGTTTTACATATCTTGGTGTTCCAGTGTTGGGTGCATGTATATTTAGAATTATATTCTCTTCATGAATTGACCCATTCATCTTGTGTTATGACCTTCTTTGTCTCTTTTTACAGTTTTTGTCTTGAAATCTATTTTATTTGATAGAAGCATAACTACTCCTGCTTTTTTTTGGTTTCCACCTGTATGGAGTATCTTTTTCTATTTCTTTATTTTTAATCTACATGTGCCTTTATAGGTAAAGTGGGCTTCTTGCAGACAATATATAATTGGCTCTTGTTTTTTTTTTAATCCATTTGACCACTCTATTTTTTTGATTGGAGAGTTCAGTCCATTCACATTCAATGTTATTATTGATAGGTAAGGACTTATTCCTACCATGTTGTTATTTGATTTCCAGTTGTTTTGTGGTTCTCTCTTCCTTTCTTTCTTTCTCCCTTTCTGTTTTTCTTTTAACAAATCACTTTGTTAAAAGTGATTTCTCTGGTGGGGTGTTTTAATTTCTTGCTTTTTATTTTTTGTGTATCTGTTGTAAGTTTTTTGATTTGAGGTTACCACAAGACTTGCAAAAAACATTTGAGAACCAATTATTTTAAGCATATGGAAACTCTGCTTACAAACAAACAAATAAAAAAAAGAGAAATCTACCAGAAATTCTACCCTTTAATCCATTCCCTTCATTTTTTAACTTTTTGTTGTTTCCACACATATCTTTTTATACTATCTATCTCTCAAAGAGTTTCTTGTTATTTTTGACATATTTTGACAGGTTTGTCTTTTAGTCTTCCTACTCAAGATATAAGTGGTTTGTACACTGGAATTATAGCATTAGTATATTCTTTATTTATGTACTTATTGTTACCAGTGAGTTGTGTACTTTCAGAAGATTTCTTATTGTTCATTAACCTCCTTGTCTTTCAGATTGGAGAACTCCTTTTAGCATTTTTTGTAGGACAGGTGTGGTGTTGATGGAATCCCTCAGTTTTTGTTTGTCTGAAAAAGTCTTTTTTTTAAAATTTTTTTTCAGTTTGTGCACGTAAATGTTTTTGTAATATTCATAAATTATACCTTGAATCTCCATGGCATCAGTTGTACCTACTCCTTTTTTATTCCTGATGGAGCTTATCAGGGATTTTTCTTTTCTGTTTTTCATTAGTTTAGCCAGAGGTGTGTCAATTTTGTTTAGTTTTTCAAAGAATCAACTTTTTGTTTTATTAATCTTCCTTATAGTTTCTCTGTTGTCAATTTCATTTAGTTCTGATTTGATCTTATTAATTTCCCTTCCTTTGCTGGGTTTGGGGTCAGTCTGTTCTTCTTTTTCTAGTTCTTTGAGTTGATTCATTAGGTTGTCTACTTGTGATCTTTTTGACTTTTGGATATAGGCATTTATGGAAATAAACTTTCCTCTCAGAACTGCTTTGGCTGTTTCCCACAGATTTTGATAACTTGTGTCAATTTTGTCATTTAGTTCAAAGAATCTTTTGATTTCCATCTTTATTTCCTCATTTATGAAGTGATCATTCAGCAGAAGATTGTTTAATTTTCATGACTTTGTGTAGAGATGAGAGTTTCTGCTGGGATTGATTTCTATTGTTATTCCACTGTGATCTGAGAAGGTGCATGGTATAATTTCTATTTTTTAAAATTTTTTGAGACATGCTTTGTGTCCTAGAATTTGGCCAATCTTAGAGAATATCCCATGAGCTGATGAGAAGAATATATATTCAGTGGTTTTTGGGTAGAATGTCCTGTAAATGTCAGTCAAGCCCATTGATTCTAGAGTTCTGTTTAAGTCCATTATTTCTATGTTAATTTTCTGTTTGGAGGATCTGTCCTGTGCTTTCAGTGGGGTGTTGAGGTCTCCGACTATTATGGTGTTGCTGTTTATCAATTTTTTTAGATCAAGTAGAGTTTGCTTTATGAATCTGGGTGCACCCGAGTTGGGTGCATACATATTTAGAATTGTTATGTCTTCTTGTTGAACTGTACCCTTCACCATTATATAGTGACCCTCTTTGTCTTTCATTACTTTTCTTGATTTAAAAACTAAGTTATCTGAGATCAAAACTGCCATCCCAGCCTTCTTTTGGCTTCTGTTTGCTTGAAATATTGATTTCTACCCCTTTACCTTGAGTCTAAATGCATCCTTGATGGTTAGATGTGTTTCCTGAAGACAGCAAATACTTGGCTTGTATATTTTTTATCCATTCGGCCAGCCTATGTCTCCTGAGTGGGGAGTTTAAGCCATTCACATTTATTGAGAGAGCTGATAAGTGGGGTGAATTACTGTTCATTCTGTTGGGCTGCATTTTGTTGCTTTGTTTTCTCGCTTGAGCCATTGTAGGATCTAGCCTTTGATCTTTAGCTTTTGGGTGGTTTTACATTTGTGAGTGTTTCTTGTGCTGATCCTTGTGTAGTTCTGTTTTGAGTACTTCTTGGAGGGTTGGTCTTGTTTTGGTGAATTCCCTTAGTCTTTGCTTATCTGAGAATGTCTTTATGTCTCCTTCATATACAAAACTTAATTTTGCAGGGTAAAAGATTCTAGGCTGGGAAAGTCTTTTTTTATCCTTCATGTTTGAAGAATTTTTTGTAGGATATAATATTCTAAGATTGAAGTTTTTTTTTGTTCAGCACTTTGGAATATGTCATGCCATTATCTCCTGGCTTGTGAGGTTTCCACTGAGAAGTCTGCTGCCAGGTGTATTGGAGCTCCTTTATATGTTACTTTTTTCTTTTCTTTTGCTTCCCTCGAGAACTTTTCTTTATTTGTGACCTTCGGGAGCATGATTATTAAATACCTTGAGGTAACCTTTGTTGGGTGAAATCTGCTTGATGTTCTGTGACCTTCTTGTACCTGAAGATTGATATCTTTCTCTAGGTTTGGAAAGTTCTTTCTTATTACTTTTACAATAAACTTTTTACCCCAATCTCTCTTTCTATCTTCTCTTTAAGGCCAATAACTCTTAGATTTGCTCTTTTAAGGCTATTTTCAAGATCTTGTAGGATTTCTTCATTCTTATTTATTCTTTTTTCTTTTTTATCTTCTGATTGTGTGTTTTCAAATAGCCTGTCTTCAAGTTCACTGATTCTTTCTTTTGTTTGGTCAATTCTGCTGTTGAGAGACTCTGATACATTTCTCAGCTTGTCAATTGAATACTTAAGCTCTAGAATTTCTGCCTGATTTTTTTTTTTTTATTATTTCAATCTCTTTGTTAACTTTCCCTTATAGGCTTCTGAATTCCTTCTCTGTGTTGTCTTGAATTTCGTTGAGTTTCTTCAGGACACCTGTTTTGAATTCTGTGTCTGAAACTTCACCTATCTTCATCACTCTGGGTTTTGTCACCGGTACCTTATTTAGTTTGTTTGATGAGGTCATGTTTTCCTGGATGTTCCTGATGCTTATGGATGTCTGGAATCAATGTCTCGAAATTGAAGAGTTAGGTATTTATTTTAGTCTTCACAGTCTGGGTTTGTTTGAGCCCATCATTTTTTTTTTTCCAGCCTTTCATTTACTCATTTCCCCTAATGGTAATATCTTGCAAAACTATAGTGCAATACAATAACTAAGATATTGTAATTTATACAGTCAAGACAAAGAATATTCTATTACCATAAGAATTCCTGCTGTCACACTTTTTTAGCCATAGCCAGTTTCTTCTACCCCAATCTCCTCCTTAAACTCTGGCAACCACTAGTCTCTTCTCCATTTCTATGATTTTGTCATTCAAGAACATTAAATCAGTGGAATAATACAGTATAGGATTGACTTTTTTCACATAGCATAATGCTCTGCAGATTCATTCATCCTGGATGAACCCATTGTTCTTGAGAAGAATTTCCAGATACTCAAAGGGAATTAAATGTTGTGGTCTAAGTCTCTGGTCACTGCAGCTGTATTACCACTGGGGGTGCCCCAAGCCTAGTAATATTATGACTCTTACAGACTCCTGGTTTTACTGCCTTGGTGAGCTTGGGTGAGATACAAGAGAATTCCCTGGAGTACCAGGCAAAGTCTCTTACTCTCTTCCCTCACTCTGTGCTGGGCTGCTAGAATTGGGGGAGGATTGATGTGGCCACTCTCTTGTGGCCACTAGCACCAGGTCACACCTGAAGTCAGCCCAGTCTTACTCAAAGCCAGTGGTGACTGTTGCCTGGCTACCTCTGATATTTATTCAAATCTTAAGGGCTCTTTAGTCAGCAGGTGGTAAATTCTGCCAACACTGGATCCTTTACTTCAAGGCCACATGTTTTCTTCTGGCCCAGGGAGGGTCCAGAAATGCCATCCAGAAACTAAGGCCTAGACTAAAGGGCCTCAGTAGTCTGCTTGTGTTTTATTTTACTGTGGCTGAGCAGGTACCCAAGTTGCAAAGCAAAGTCCTCTGAGCTCTTCCCTTTCCTTTCCTCAAGTGAAATAAGCCACACTCCCTATAGTTTGGGGAGGGGTGATGCAAGCACTGGCTTGCCCACAGCTGCTGGTGTCTCACTGGGTAATGTGCACCCAAGTCTATTGGCTTCAAGGAATTTCCCAAGGACTGCAGCCCTTGTGGTCTGACTGCTTTACAAATTTAATCCAGTCCCCAGGCTCTTCTTTTTGTACTGGTGGTGGGGCTAACAGGAACTTGGGCTTTGGGGCAGAGGATTTCCCTCTGGCCCAGCTGGTCAAAATGCTCCCTTTGGGGGTACCAGCAGAATTCTGCCCTGTACTGTGTTCCCCTGTGCCAGGGAGGCCCTTGGTTTCAATTAAAAGCCCCACAATCACTTCACTCTCCCTTGCTGGGGCACATAGATTCTCTCTCCACTCAGCACGGTGGTGTGGCACTGCCAGGGGATAGGAGAAAGTTGGCATAGGCAGTGTAAGATTGTCATTTTTACCTTCTTCGGTGATTCTTTACTTGATATAATGTTAAAACCAAGAAGCGTGAACCCTCACGTGATTTTTGGGTCTTCTAAGGTGCTTGTTTGTGCTGATAGTTGTTGCATTGGGTATTCCTGTGGAAGGATGATCAGTGGAGGTTTCTATCTGGCCATCTTGCTCCACTTTCTTTGCATTTATCTCCTCACTGTTTCTTGATTCTGTTCCACTTTTTTTGTGAGATTAGTTCATCAGAGGCTTTCCTGTTAGGCTAAACTGCTCGAGTTCAGGGCTCTGAAAAAAATCCTGCAAGTCTGAATTTGTTTCTAACACTTCCAAGTGAAAGAGTTTTGATTAACACCTCCAAGGATATAGATCAACTTGTGGGTGGGGTAAAATTTAAATTTGGTGTAAGATCTTTTTTACTTACAATATATTTCTTCAGATTTCCCACATATTGCAATATTTCTTTAATGCATTTAAGGCAATATATTCTAGGTTACTACTTAATTTATTTTTATATTGGCATTATAATCTAAGAAGTACTGCAGGGTCTTGCATCATGAGGAAAGAAACAACACAGAGAACATTATGTGAAGTGTGTACAAAATAATTGTGCATTTTTACCAGAAGAGAGCCCTGTAGCTTCTGGGCGTGACATAAATAAGAACATGATAACTGTACAATTCCAACATGAACTGTTGAACAATCCTGCAGTCCATCCTGGAGGCACCCTTCACAGATTGCAAAGGGTAGGAGAGGTTAAGAGGACAGATCACAGTAGAATAGGGACAATAAATTAATGGAATTTGTTATCCCAGGGGTCTTATAAGCCAAATTATTGTAGTAATGTGGAAAGAATTAGATAAATCTATTCTTATGAGATAAATAATGACTTTTTGAAGGACAGAGGACAGCTTGGGAAACGTCTTTAAAACTTTAATGTCCACAGAGTGCATGGGAGGGTGGGGGGCTAGAAAAGACTCTCATGACTCATAGAGTCATGAGTCTGCTATAGCCTCTTCAAAGCTGTGTGATCTCAGGCCCACTTGTCAATGTGAGGTCATGAAACTGCTACCTGACATCATTGTGGGTAACTCAAAATAGATCATTATTTTATTACATTTAAAAGACACTGAACAAAGTTGAAAATAAAGTTCCAATACATGTCAAAGTCTGCTTCTATCGTGATCACCAGTAATCTTCATGGCTAAACCCCATGGTCATCTCATTCCTCAGTCTTTATCTTATTTGACCCATCAGCATCACTTGGCAAGTTATCACTCTCCTGGAAACACTCTTCACTTTGCCGCCAGGATGCTGCCCAGGCTAAATGTTTGTTCTCCTTTACTGGATACTCCTGCTCTGTCTCTTTGCTAGAGGTGCCCCAGCGCTGAATCCTCTTTTCTTTTAAATCTACTCTCTCTCCCTGGGGGCAATTACACCCAGATCAGTGGCTTTCCATACTGTCTGTACATTGTTGACACCCCAATTGGTATCTCCAGGTGGAATTTACCCTGAAACTGGGGATCCCTGTATCCAATTATCTACCTAGCATCTCCCCTTAGATGTCTAACAGATGCCTTAAACTTGCCATGTCCAATGCAGAGCTCCTGATATTTCTCTCCAAACCTGTTCCTCCTGAAACTTTTTCATCTAGTTAATCCCCTATTAATTCTTTTAGCTGTTCAGTCCAAAATGTTGGTGTCATCATTGACCTCTATCGTTCTCTCCTGGATCATATCTGGTCCATCCTATCAATTCTTCAAAATGATCCAGAATTTGACCACTTGTCTCCATCTTCCCTGTTTCTACCTCGGTCCAAACCACCATCATAACTCTGCAGGATTAATGGCTTCCTAACTGTCATTGGGATTATGCCCTTGTCCTCCCGGATTCACAGCACACAGCCAGAATATTCTCATGTAAATCGGATCATGTCCCTCCTCTGTGCAAAACTCTCTGCTGGCTTCCATCTCAGAGTAAAAGGGGTGTCAGCTTTTACGTGATCAGACTCAGTTACCTCTCAAAAATCACCTTCTTTCTAGTTGCTATGTTGTTCACACTACTCCAGCAATGCTGGCCTCCTCCCCATTCCTCTAATATGACTCTTCACTCTTCCTCTAATATTTCTACCTCAGGAACTTTGCATTTTCTGTTTCTGCTGCCTGAAATGTTCTCTCAGATATTCACAGGGTGGGCTCCTTTACTAGCATTAGGTTTTTGCTAAAAAGTGGCCCCTACGAGGCCTTCCCTGGCCTCTCTACAATTTCATTACTGCACACAGTACTTCATATCCCCTTTCCCTTATTTATGTTCTTCTTCTTCTTTTTTTTTTTTTTTTAGAGAAAACTCAATTTTAATTCCAAGAGAATTGCAAGCCCCAACAAGACATTGGAGAAATAAGGTCCCAAGTAACAGGTTTTCCAAGTGGTGGATTTACCTGCATAAAGGCGCAAGCATCCCCTTAGGACCAGGCAGTGCACTGAGCAGCCCTGTCCATGGCCTGGGGGTGTTCAGACCCAGGGAACCAGGCCATGACACTCAGAGGGTGTGGCTGCTGTATTAGTATGCTAGGGCTGCTGTGCAAAAGAACCACTAACTGGGTGGCTTAAATAACAGAAGTTTATTGTCTCACATTTCTGGGGGCTAGAAGTTCAAGACAAAGGTGTTGGCAAGGTTAATTCCTTCTGAGAGCTGTAAGGAAGAAACTGTTCTATGCCTTCCCTTAGCTTGGGGTGGTTGCTGACAATCTTTGGCATTCCTTGGGTTGTGGAAGCCTCACCCCATCTCTGCCTTCATCATCACATGACGTTCCCCCTGTGTGTGCATGTCTCCAAATATCCCCTTTTTTTATAAGGACGTGAGTCATATTGGATTAGGAGCCCATTCTTCTTTAGTATGACCTTGTCTTAGGTAACTGCATCTACAACGACCTAATTTCCAAATAAGGTCACAGTCTGAGGTACTGGGGGTTAGGACTTCAACATAAAAACTTCGGAGGGACACAATTTAACCCAGCTGCTGCATTCACATCTCTGCAGCGATGTCTGAGGGCAGAAAACATAAGTGTGGCTACAAGGGGGCAAATCAGGAACAGCAGGAGGAGATTTGGGGAACACAGAGACTGATGTAGCACTAGGAAGATTTTATGTAGTGGCTCCCTTGAGGGGAAGGGAGTGCTCATCACAGCGAAAGAACAGATACCAGATTACCATCTGGCAGGGATTTGTGAAGCAGATTCATGCAGGAGTGGACCTCTAAAGTCCCTTTCAGCTTTAGAATCTGAAGTGACATCAGCTAACAGAGATGCCTGGGTTTATTTGCCAGCTGAGCTAATCTAAAAACTGTGTTGGTTCAGGACTGTTGGGCTCATGGAATCATTCCACAGGCTCAGCTGCCCTTTGTGGCACCAGCCTTGACACCTTTGGTCCTCTGGGCTGATCTGCCTGCTCCCCAAGAGCTGGAAAGCCCTTAGAAGCTGTGCACACCTGCATATTTCGCAAATTGGATCAGGTGCAGAATTTTAAACTGTGGGAAGATGCCAGGAAGCAGTCCAAGACCTCCAGTGTGAATTCTTATTTGGGAAAGAGCGGCTGCGACCTGGGCCACCTTCATGCACCTGTGTAGCAGGAACGAGACTTTATTGGTGGGACTTGGAAGGCTGTGACAGAGCCCCGTATGTAGACTGTGAGGATGTGGTGCTGCTGCCAGGGGATAGAGAGGAGGGGACAAACTTCGGTGGGCTCTGCTGCTTGGGGTACTTTGCCCCTTCTCAGTTCTTAGGGGCAAGCGTCCAGGCAGGGGCACAGCACCTCCAAAACTGGTGGTGACCTCACAGATTACCACAGACTCCCTGAGCCTTTTGGTCCAGTCCTCCTCCTGCATTAATGTCGCTGAAGATTGTACCTGGCTTCACCCAGCCTGGGGCTGAAAATCACGTGGTTTGAAGCCTCAGAACTCACTCTGCTGTGGTCTTGAATTTCTCACTGTCTTCAGCACTGTAAGATCTGATGGTGCTGCTCAGCGTCTCAGTGGAGCCGTCCCGTGTGCGCACCTTGCACTTCTGGACCATGGAGGAGCTGGCGTGGCCTTCCTTCGGTGCTACACTGTCCAGCAGCCAGATGCAGTGCCACTTCTCTGAAATCTCACCACAGTTGCCACATTTCATCTTCAGGTATCATTGGGAGTCTTTGTCCACAGGTCAGAGGCAGGTGCAGCGTGGCTTTGAGGTGTGGTGTGATTTTCCCCATCACGGCCAGGCTTAGCCTGATGCTGGCTGAGGTCCCTTAATGATGCTTTATGCTCTGTGCTTAACACTAATATACTACATCTTTTATTTTTTATCTTGGTTATTGTGTGTCTTCACTGCTATGGAGGAGAGTCCACAGAGGAAACTGTCATCTGTTCTGTTTTGTCTTTTTACTTTCCTGCTGTAGCACATGCTCACAGTACTTAGAGGAGGGCCTGGCACGTGCTCGGTGCTCAGCATTTTTATGAATGAGTACCGAGAGCAGGGTTTGGTGGCTCCTGCCTGATGTGTGAAGCCTTCAGTTTCTGGGTGTTGATGTTGACTGGGAGGTGGGAAACTCACTGGGGAGTGGTTTGAGCAGACATTTTGTGGGCGGAGGCACTTCAGAAACCTAGAACGCCATCTATCCATCAATGGCATGGAAGTACTCGTGCAAATTGGCCAAATATCAACTCTGGGGTCTGCAACAATCCTGGACTTTCTTACCCCTGAACTTTTGCTCAGGCTGTGCCTTCTATGTGATATGACTGCCCCGTCTCCATAGATGCCTATTAAAATTTTATTTATTTTCAGGATGTAGCTTACAATCAATTTACCTCAAGAAACTTTCTTATACCACACAAATCAGGATAAGTTAAAAATATTTTCCCAGCTTTATTAAGGTATAATTGACAAAGTAACATTGTTTATATTTATGCTGTACACCATGATGTTTTGATAAATGTATACATTATGAAATGATTAAATCAAGCTAATTAACACATCCATCGGCCTCACATACTTATTTTTTTGTGGTGAGAACACTTCAGATCTAATTTCTTAGCAATTTTTAAGTATGCAGTACATTAATATGAGCTACAGTCACCATGCTGTACAATAGATTTCCTGAACTTATTCATCTTTTCTAACCAAAACTTTGTACCCTTTGTACCTTCCACAGCATACTATATTGATTAAGGAAGACACTATTCATTTAGGTGTTAATTCGATCGTAATGAGTGTATTCACCAAGCAAGTATTTCCCAAGTGTTAGGATTATGCCACACACTAGACTATATGCCTTGTACTCCTGAAGGCTCTTTTCTTAACTGTTCAAAGAAAAAAAAAAAAGAAGCAAAATGGAGACCCCTAACTCATTCTTCACACTTCCCTGTTATCTTCCACACTCCAGACTAAGTCCACTTTAGGATACATACTCTCTGGAGCAGGAGAATTGTTTTGGGCAAAAAGTCACAAATGACTAGGACCATTTTTGTTCTCATGTCATTTGGACAGAATAAAACATTTTTTTTTGTAAATTCAAATATTTTAGCCTCCAAATTATGAACTATGAGAAACTGAATAAGAATTATTTCTTCTCTCCATATGAAGGCTTAGTATTTTATTTGTTATTTATTTATATACATCCCAGTCTACAATTATTTGAGAAAACTTGAGGGAACATTTGAAACATGCTTGATAATATAGAAGTAAAAGGTAAAAATAGAATAAGAAAAGGTTGAATAGGATTTTAAAATAAGGAAGAATTAATAAAAAATGCAGGATATGTAGGTGAACACAATTGATATAATCAAACAGTGACTTTGGCATTGAGTTGCCTAGTTACTCAATGTTTCGTTTCATAATATCCTATTAACCATAGGAACCCAGGATATCCAGGAAAGCTCAGTTCAAGAAAGTTTCCTTCAGGATAGTTCATACTTTTTTTTCTCTTAGGAGTAAATATATAATTTCTTTGTATATTTTTTATGCTTTGGAGACATTCCCCTTGCCATTAAATATATGGAAAAAGTAGAATGTTCTGCAAATAAAATTGCAACAATTACTATTAACTATTGTGCTACTTATATTAAACAATTTAACTGTGTACCTTAAAGGCACACAGTACCTTAAGTCTTTGAATGATTTATATCAATGTATAAGCATTTAGGCTTTTATTAGTTTTTAGTTATAATAGATAGGAATAGATGTTTTAGTGACTCGCTATGCAGTCCCTTATTGTTTTATGTTATACAGTCCCATTTGCACAGTTTCAGGTTGAGTGCTTAATTTTGTGGGTCAATTTCACTGAATTAAGGGATACTTAGAGAGCTGGTAAAGCATTATTTCTGGGTGTCTGTGAGGGTGTTTCCAGAGGAGCTTGGTGTGAGTTGGTGGACTGAGAGGGGAGGATCTGCCCTCAACGTGGGCAGGCACCATTCAATCAGCTGGGGGCCCAGACAGAACAGAAGCAGAAGAAAGGTGAATTCTCTCTCTCTCTCTTGAAGTTGGGGCACATTTCTCTTGCATGTGGATGCCAGAAGTCCAGATTCTCTGGCCTTTGGACTCCAGGACTAGCACCATTGGCCCCTGAGCTTCCCAGGCTTTCAGCCTTGGACTGAGAGCTATACCGTTAGCTGCCCAGGTTCTGAGGCCTTTGGGTTTGGACTGAGCCACACTACCAAACTCCTTGGGTCTCCAGCTTACATGTGGCCTATTGTAGGACCTATCAGCGTCCATAATTTCATGAGCCAATTTTCTAATAAATCTCCTCTCATCTGTCTATCTATCTATCCATCCTATTGGCTCTGTCTCTCTGGAGAGCCCTGACTAATACAGATTTTGGTACTGAGAGTGGGGACTCTAGACAGTGTTCACATGGTGCTAATTCTGCAGGCAGGCCAAGTGCACAAGCTGTGGAGACATGGCTGACTCCACCTAGATTTCGGAGAATGCTGCAGAGACCTGCCACAGTGATGAAGCTGCCACAGAAAGTCCCCACTAGGATAACTCTAGTAGGGCCGTGGTGGTGTGGCCACCCCAGAGACTCCAGAGCTCTAGAGCTTCCAGTGTGAAACACCAGCCTGAGACAGCTACAGGTATGAGAATCCAGCCTGTAAGGGCTGCTGAGTGGACAGAGCCCAGCAAAGCCATGGCTGTGGGTCTGCCCAAAGCCTTGGGGGCCCAACCCCCACCCAGTGTGCTCAGAAGGCAGGACGTGGAGTCAAAGGAGATTATCGTCAAGCCTTAGGATTTAGTGTTGTTTTCCTTGTTGGGTTTTGGACTAACTTGGAACTTACTTCCCTTTTATTCTTTCCTGTTGCTCCCCTTTGGAATGAGAATTTGTCTTAGTCCAGGGTGTTGCTATAAAAGAACATCTGAGACTAGGTAATTTATATAAAAAAAAGGTTTATTTGGCTCACAATTCTGATAGCTGAAAAGTTCAAGATTGAACATCTGCATTTGGTGAGAGCCTCAGGCTGCTTCCATTGATGATGGAAAGTGAAGGGGAGTGCATGCAGAGATCACATGGTGAGAGAGGAAGCAAGAGAGACGGGAGGAGGTGCCAGGCTCTTTTAAACAAAGAGCTCTCTTATGAACTACTAGAGTGAGAACTCATTCCCCATCAGGGAGGGCATTAATCTATTCATGACCCAAATGTCTGTCTCCCCCACCTCCAACATTGGCATTAAATTTCAACATGAGATTTGGAGGGGAAAAAACATCCAAACCATAGCAGAATCCTATGCTTGTCCCATCATTTAGGGACTTATTGTTGATGTGAACCTACGTTATCTGGCAGAGGTAGTGTTTGTCAGTTTTCTCCATTGTAAAGTTGTTCTTTTTTCCCTCCTTTACATTTCATTTTTCCATATTGACTTCTCTTTTGAAGGAAGTCAGTATGAAAAGCCCACATTTAAGGAGTGGGGAGTTATGGTCCATCTTCCCTGAGAGCAGAGTATCTGCATACATTATTTGGAATTCTTCTGCATGGGATATTTGTTTCTTCTCTCCCATTTATTTATTTATTCAGTCAATCATTTATTTATATCAGTTTGAACTCATGGATTACTTTATACTTTAAGTTATAATTCAACACCACTCTATTTGGCAAGTTACTCAAATTTTTCCAGCTTTGGCCATCAGGAGTTGACTTTCAGTTAACTCCTTTGACATACCTCCATCAGTGTGTGTGTATGTGTGTGTGTGTGTGCATATTTCACACTTTCTTACTTTTTGGCATTACAAGATACTCTAGGCTCATCTAGTATATTTCCTACCCAAGCCATAGAAATAGCCATTTCTCTAAGTAGCACTGTTACTTTTGTTAGAATAGTATTAAAAATCAAGACCTGAGTGCTAGCTGTGCTTGTTATTACTGGATATCATTGCTTCTAGGCCCTCTCAACAGACAGAAACAAGGATATGTGTGTGTATACTAACCCATGTATAGACACATACCTATACATATTTCTCTCTATAACTATCTGATCTATATTAAGCTATCATGAGTACTGATGTCTGAAACTCTAATCCACCATCATCTATTAATAACAATTTTGGACTCTTCCTTATTGCTAAACTCCCACCCCAACAATGATAAAATTGTGTCCCCTTCCATCTACTTATTTAATTGTTCTATTCCAGTTTACATGTATAGTAGCACCACAATTATTAACCAATATCCCTGTGTGAAATTTATGAGCTAGAGTACAGTGCATAAGCATAGTTTCTTTTGTCATTCATCTGAAAGACTTTACTCATTTCCAAAGTTACTTAGGTCAACAACTTCCACCCTATTCCCAATTCCCTTCAGTGAGGTTGTTTCATCCATTTCCAGACAGTTAGACTGTCTTGTCATATTCTGTATTCCATCCTGCGATTCCTCAGCCTTCTAAATAATTTTTTAAAAATTTGCCTACATCCATGTTCATTCTTTGCACTGCAAAGTTCTATGGGTTTTCACAAATTCCTGGTGTTGTATGCCCATCATTGCAGTATCAAACAGAATTGTTTCATGTTCTAAAAAATTCCATTTTGCTTCACTTATTTAATCCTTCATCCCTCCTTCTCCTTCCATTCCTTCACCCTTAAAGTCCTGGCAACCTCTTAGATTTTTGTACTTTTTGTAGATTTTTTAAATGAATTAAGCTACTATAAATATTCACATACAGGACTTTGCGTAGATGTAAATTTTCAGATCAGTTGGATAAATATCTAGGAGTGTGATTGACGGATATTATAGTATGATTATGGCTAGCTTTGTAAGAAACTGACAATTTGCCTTCCAAAGTGACTGTACTATTTTTTATTCCCACCAAGAATGAATGAGAGTTTTTGTTGCTTGACAGTAATTTGTATTGTCATTTTTGGAAGGAATTTTAGCCATTCTAATAGATATGTATCTATAGGTGTAGATACACAATAGGTGTGAATATAATAGGGGTATTGTTTCTCACTAGAAATCCAATGTAATTCTTATCCTCGCTCCTCTATAGGTAAGATATTTTTCCCCCTCTTGGCTTTTTTCAAAATTTCTCCTTTGTCTTTGGTTTTCTGTAGTTTGAACATGGTATTTCTGTGTATAGTGGCTTTTTGTTTGTTTGTTGTTTTGGTTGGTGTTCTTTGAACTCCATGGATCTATGTCTGTCATTAATTTTGGAAAATCTTCAGTCATTATTACTTCACCCATTTCTTCTGCTCTCTTGTTTCTTTTCTTCTCCTTTTGGTATTCCAATTATTCATTTGTTACACTTTTTGAAATTTTTTGAAGTTCTTGGATATTCTGATATGTTTTCTTCATTCTATTTGTTTTACCTTTGCATTTCAGTTTGGGAAGTTTCTACTGAGGCATCTTTAAGGTTACTGATGCTTTCCTGGGCTGTGTTCAATCTAGTGATGAGTCCATTGAAAGCATTCTTCATTTCTGTTACAATTTTTAAAAAATTCCTAGCATTTTATTTTTATTCTTTTTAAAGAATTTCAATCTCTCTGCTTACATTATCCATCTATACTTTTTAAAAAACTTACTCTTTTAACAAAATTTTTAGGGTACAATACAGTATGATTAACTGTAGGTATAACATCTATTCTTAAATGTTTTTCACTTTTGCCATTAGAGCCCTTAGCATGTAAATCACAGTTATTTTAAATTCTGTGTCTGGTAATTCCAAAATGTGTGTTGTATCTGAGTTTGGTTCTGACACTTGCTTTGTCTCTTCAGACTATGTTTATTCTTGTCTTTTAGAATGCTTTGTAATATTTAGTTGAAGACAAACATGATGTATCCAGTGGTAGGAACAAAGGTAAATACTAACCTGTATTTTGAGGTTTTAGGTAAATCTGGCCAGAACTTGGGCTGAGTTTAATGTCAGATGTTGCTGCAGGTGCGAGAGGCTTTAAATTCTTGTATTATCCTTGTTTTTGTTTCTCTTGTTGACTCTGGGTTTCCCTAAGTATTTCTGAAAGAAAATCTGAGTCTTTCAGCTATTTCAGTTGTAATCTACTGTTATTATACCAGAGCCCTGTTGTTATGTTAGTAAGGTACAGGGAAGGAAAATATTCCATAATCTTAGAATGTAAGTTAAATCTTTTGGTGGGCCTGAGTTCCTGGGCTGTGACCTTAATGTTTGTAACCTTTTTTTATCTCCCTTGGGTAAGACAGTAATTCCAGAGGGAATTGGAGCAGGAAAAATGCCTTGCTGCAAGTGGGCAAATATATTTGTAAATAAGTAAATAATTATTCTTTGAAAACATATTAAATTCTTCCAAAGATGAATAAATTTCCTAGTGAATACTGAAGTATTTGAAGCTACTCAACTGCTGCTGGAACCTGTTTTTCAACCTTCTCCCCATGATTCCTGACAAAGGGCAGAAGAAAGAGGAAGATTTGGCATCACTCAGGATTTGTTTTGCTTGGTGGTGACTCCTATTCCTTGGCTGAGAAACTTTGACATAATAAAAAGATTAAGGGCGTGCTTTGCATAGGCCTTAACATTGCACTAGATTACTTCCAAAGATAGGGTATGTCAATTGATATGCCGCAAACCACATGGTTAATCTGTGTTACAGTAAGACTCAGATTCAGGCTTTTGAATTCCCACTAGGATGACTACCCGTCCTGGTTTGCAGGGGACTGGGGGATTTCCTGGCTCATAGGACCTTCAGTACTCAAACCAGGAAGGCCCCAGGCAAACCAGGAAGTTTCAGTCACCATCATGGGGAATTAAAAATCCTCACTTAAAATCAATTTAGAAAGATAATATAGGATGAAGAATTTCCCCTTTTCACTTATCTGTGTGCTGCTTGCTTAGAGCATGTCTATGTATGTCATGTGGCAGATTAGAAGATCAATTTGCTGGCAAACTGTTTATACATTACTTCATTACTCATATCACGGTCATCTGAGATTTCTATCTGTCTGACTGAACTAAACAATAAAACAGGCAGAAGCTTTTCTTTTCATGGGAATTGCATGAGTGCTGAGCCTATCTGCCTACTGGCAACCTACGCTTGGGTGGGGGTTTGACGGCAGCTCTGAGTAAATCTTTCTCTACTTTAGATTTTAGCTTCAGAATCAGGAGTGGGAGGAAACAGGATGGGGCTGGAGGGAAAAGATCTTGGCATAGCCACACCTGGGAACAGCTCATCTTGTCTCTACTGTAATCTCCATTGCAACTGGATTGTGTTTTCCTTAATGTCTTAACCGATCAAGGTCACTGACATGTTCTAGCACCAAAGTCCAGTTAATCATCAAAAAGTACATATTCCCAGGACCCTAACGGGTATCTGGGAATGGTATTAAGCATAGGGCTGCTGGGTGTCCTAAACTGGTTATTTGAGCTGGGTGCTATGATCTGGGGCACCATCACCACCACGATCCCAGACCTGTATGCCCTGATTCCTGCAACCGGGATTAAAGCCTCATTCCCAGTTCTCCAGTTACAGTGATTATAACCACCCTGTCTCTTATTTCCATCCAACCTAGGACTGAGGCATAGTGCTTTTCTAGGCAGTTCCTTCTTCAAAAGGACAGTAGTCTTGCCCCTAACCCCACCAAATTGCATAGAACCGTTTGCACAAAGACAGACACTACCTAGCACTACCTAGCACTGGACTGCAGCTGGCAATTCACCATCTCTTTGCACTCTGGTGATCACAGGCAATTTTCCTATAATCTAGTTGGAGATGAGTCTATCACCCAGGCACTATGTTGTATTTGGCCTGCTGAAATTGCCATGTTTGTTTGAAACTCCCCTCTCACTCTCCTGGTCAGAAGGTTGTGTTTGTATCAGGTGAGATCTGGGCAGGTGCTACATGGATGAGTATCCTCTGCGAAACTAGAGCAGAGACACAGGAAGTGGTGGCCTGGAAGTCCGTCAAAGGTCAGTGACTGCAGCACCAATCCAAGGGCTTTAATGGAGAATCAGACCCAATGGGTGAAGGCAAAACGAGAGCCAGGGAATCAGGGAGGCGGTGGCAATAGGACTAGTGGAACTGCCAAATGGGGGTCAAGTGGGAGGAACTACGGAAGGATCAGCGTGCAGACACGCACTATAGCTTCTATCCTGGGATGGCTTGGGTTCACCAGCACGTTAAATTTAGTGGAGGGGGATGAAATGAAAGGACCATGGACTTGACCTAACAGGTATGTCTATTACCGTATCCTGCACTTCCCTGACAAATAGGTTTGCTGTGATGGACCAGCAACTCCTCCCCAACAATTATAAAATTATGATTCAGATATTCTCCTTGTAACCTGCCAATACTCTGACTCATGTCTCATCTAAATAGAGTCCTGCTATTGGCCTTTATCCAGATTGATCTCAAATCTTTAGGGAATATCTATTTAGATGAGTTTTTCCCCCAGTTTTTCCTGAGTAATTATATAATGATCCTGCAACTAACAGAGAGAAATGTTCTAAGTGATAATTGTCATGTTAGAAAAAGAGAAATTGAGACTGTCTTGGGCCATAAAAAGCAGTATTTCATGTTTTTACTTTTTGATATTATAAATAACGGTGGAAGATTTTACTTAAATATTTTCCATCCTTGGAACAACTTGTTCAGGGGTAAATTAGTACGTCTGCTTCATGGCCAGTAGAGTTTGGGGGACATTCATTGATGGGAAAATTCTTTTACTGAAATATCAGATCTCTAGCCACAACTTATCACAGGGGTGTGTCCCTGAGGTGCGTGTTTGTCAGGGGAGAAAGTTTGGCTGGAGGCTTTTCCCCGGTAGCCACCATTTCAGGGACCGACATCTCTAACACTTTGGAGAGAATATTCCACATATGTGCTCCATGTTATTTTGAAAGGATACCTCTGAGAGTCTCTGCTGTGCCAGAGAAGGGAGTTTCGGATACCACACCTTCAAGTATTGTTCAGAACTTTGCTGAAAAGTACCAAAGCACAGCTTTTCAAAGCCTTCTCTTTCAGAAACCCATTTCATTCGAATTAAAACAAAATATTCTGAAATGCAGTTAATGTATGAAAGCCCTTGTAGGATCAACACAAATTTGAGCTTTTTATGTGAAGAGATTTAGGTCTTTATAACTGATTTCAGGAATATGGCAACTGTGATTGTGTGAGTGAGAATTTTTTTTTTTTTTGATGACTTGGGGGTGACAATCAGATCCATCCACTTTTGGAAACAGCTGCTATGACTCCATACCTTGCCTCCCTTTCCCCTCATTTTTACAAAGAAATAAAATAGTTATTAAGAAGAAGAAACTTTGAAATCACTTAAACCTTTCATTTTTGAATACGCTATCTCATAACTGAGTTAATAGAATGGATCTAATCAGTGAGTTTGAAAGGGAGTTGGTGTCCCCTATGAAAATTATATCAGTGGACACTTACATGATGTTTACTTTGTGCTTGGTACTGGTCTGAGTACTTTACGTATATTAATATTTACTCATCTAGTTTTTATAACAACCATATGAATAGGTACCCTTTTAGTCTAATTTTCCAGATGAAGGAATTGAGGCTTGGGGGAGTTAAACAAGGTCCAAGGTCTCACACAAAGTTGGAGCTGAGACACCAACCAAGCAAGTTTTTCTCTGTATCCTGTTTAGACAGTGTTAGAAGGTGAAAATTGTCATTTCATCGTGATGGGCTCAGGCCTTGATATACATAAATCAACTCTTCATTTTCTCTGCATATTCAAAACCGCCCCATCCACCTTGGACGGGTCGTCTCTGTTGAATCTGTACCAGTGGGAATCGTTAAACAAATGACATGACGAAGATTACATTTCTAGACTGAGTGTGCTTGGGGCTTTGATAACGCCAGTTTTGATTGGTTCCCACTGTCTCCTTGATCGTGTGGATGTGCTTTTGCCAACTATTTTTTTGATTATTTCCTCAATGACTCTTATTAACTCTTCTCTTTGATAATCACTTTCCCCTGTTCCCATGATCTTACCAGAGTGCTGACAGTTGCAGCTGCAAGGACAAGATGCGCTTCTAAGTTATAATTCTTCCTGCCCCTGGACTGACTGAATCTTCTCTTTTTCCTGTCCGTTGTTTTGTTCTGTCTATAAAGACCCTGCTGTTTGTTCTTTGCTGGCACATGCTTTCTGCCACCTGAAATACATTTCTGGCTTTCTTAGGCTTTCTTAACTTTCTCCTTCCAACTTTAAGATCTTTCTATAATAATTTGATCTTTCTGCCTGTCCTTTGTGATTACTCATCTCACCTCTCTAGATCATCTTCACATGTTCTTTGTGTGGACCTCAGTCCCCACTTCTGGGCATCTCTTTCCATCAGACGCTGACCTTTATTCTTCATGCATTACTCTTAAGAACTAATCTTTCACCTTTTCTTTTGTCAAAGTAATCTTTAACCGCTTTCATCTTCTTCACAAAAATGAGTTCATGGGCATTAATGTTTATAATCTTCTAGGCTTCTACTTCTCTGTCACTTCCCTTCAAAATACGCAGCCTCCCCAGGAGATATTTCCAATATAATAAACAATAATAGTTAACATTATCTGTGTCAGATATATGAACTTACAACAGTCCATACAACTACGGAGTAACTACTATCATTATCTTCAGTTTACAGGCGAGAAAGCTGAAGATCAGAGAAGCAAAGTAACTTGCTCAAGGTCACACACTAGTAAGTGGCAGAGCTGGCCTCTGGATATAGGTAAGGTGATTCCAAAGTCTGTGTTTTAACCCCTACACTTTACTTTCCTTTTAAAGCCTACAATCTGACTACAGAACCTCTGTTATCTCATTGCAACAAATATTGCAGTCTCTGTGTGACTTATATAGGTTGATTAGTTTTGCCAAGCATGGAATTTTCTGCTTCTAAAACATGAAGAGGCCTCTGAAGCATTGAGTCTCCTAGTGATAGATCATGTGTGATATAATAACTTGTCCTTTATTTTTATTTTATTTTATTTTTTAGAGATGGGATCTTATACTGTCTCCCAGGCTGGAGTGCAGTGGTGAGGTTATGATTAGCTCACTGTAACCTTGAACTCCTGGGCTCAAGCAGTCTTCCTGCCCCAGCCTTCCAAGTAGCTAGGACTACACATATGTGCCAGCCTATCTGGCTAATTTTTAAATTTTTTTTTTTGTAGAAGTGGTAAATTTTTGTTTTGCTATGCTGCCCAGACTATTCATGGACTCCCGGCCTCAAGCAATATTCTGTCTTAGGCTCCCAAAGTGCCAGGATTATGGATGTGAGCCACCGTACTCGGCCTTGTCCTTTATTTTGAAGGAAACGTCCCAGCATGCCTCAGACCAGTGGACTTCAAAGAGCTTCTTGAGTGTAGCAGGCTCCAATATCTTTTAAATGGTTATCTTCCTTCTTCTGGCGAGCACGTTTCTTATCAAGGCATCTATTGTACTTGCCACTTCTTACTTATCAGGACTAATTATTAATAATGTGATGTCATTAATATAGCGTGTCAGTGTGATATAATGTGTGCTCAGATAGTTGGTTCATGCCTCTTCATATCATATCATGATAGAGGACAGTAGAATTAACATTCTGTGGCAGTAGTATTAATCTTTGCTTGTTCATATCAAGTGAATGAAAAGTGCTCTGATATCCTTTACTGATGGATATTGACTAGACTACATTTGCGAAATCAATAGGCACATATGACATACCTGAGGCTACATTAATATGCTCTAGTAAATATACTAAATCTGGTGCAGAAGCTGTAACTGGGGCTAGCACTCGTTATGCTTGCGATAGTCATCTGTCACTCATCTGGTTTTTGCACAGGCCAAGCTAATAAATTAAATGGGGATCTATGTTCCAGTTCTAAGTCCTTTAACTGGGACAATAGTCCATTCTCCTGAATAAAAGATCAGATTTATCAGATTTTTTTTTAATTTACTACCTCAACTGGATGGCTTCTGATGTCAAACATTCAGAGAGGCTCTGTATTTTCATGGAAAATTGCTTAAATATTAAATTAACATTTAAACATTGAGCAAAAGATGTAAAATTTATCCATTCAGGTATGGGAAACCTGCGGCCTTCTGATTTCAAGATTGTTCTTTTTAAGCACCAAAGAAAGCAAGAAAAGCTTCATCTTTCTCTGATGAACTCCTTTTAATAAAAGAATTTGTTCTGTAAAAATTTGGATTCAGTTAAAAGGCCACACTTAAGGACCTAGAAGGCCACATGTGGCCTTAAGACCTCTGGTTCCCCACCCCTGACTGGGATTTCAAAAATCAAGGATACTTGGAGGTGAGAGATCAAGAAAAATATCAAAAGATATAAACAGATATTAGGCTAATGAAAACATGGTGACGATAAGGTGAAGAGCTTTGAAAGTCAGCAAGTGGTCTGTACGAAGCACCCAGGAGTTGCTGGAGGGCCTTGGTAAGGAAACACAGTCCTACCGCTGAGTAATACTTAACATTAATGAGCACTGACTATGGGCTAGGCACTTTACTTACACTTTCTCAATTAATCTTGTCTTTAATCCAAAGAGTTGGATGCCATTATAGTTCCCATTGTACAACCAAGAACAATGAAGTCTAAAAATGTTAAGTAACATGTCTCAATTCTGATCCCAGTCTGGTTAGTGGTGCAACCGGGATTCAGCTGGTCTAAATTAGTAGCCGTAACCCCCTTCTCACCACATCTCTGCTGGTAGTGATATATCCTTTCGGAGGCTGTAGTAATCTAAGCCCATGGTGACTGGAGTGGGAAGTGTGCTCTTAAACTGTGGGGGAGGAAACATACAGCAATGCAGGGTCGTATGGCCTTCTGAATGCCTAGGTTACCAGGCAAGGAGATTTCAGCCTCTGCCTGAAGACTGTGAGTGTGGAGAGAATACTTTTTGTGTTGAACCTGCCGAAGGTAAGGAAATAAGAGGAATTTGGTTACTAGACTATGCCTGTCCTACAAAGGTTGTCAGCTTGACAATACTCTGTAGACTTTGCAGATCTGTCACAAAGAAATATTTACAAGGTTAACCTCTTGAGAAGGCAGGGAAGGCTTATTAGCATCTCTTTTTTTTCTGAATTAGGTATATTATAATCCCTCTATTCCCCTCTCAAACTAAAAATTAATCATTTGAGGATTTTAACTTAATTCTTACTTGTTCAGCACGTATTTACCATATTTCTTTTGAAATGGGGATGGTTGAGGTGATGTTTAAATGCAAGCACAGTGGTTAAAAATGTGGTTTACACATAATATAAACATATCCTATACTACTGTTTTTCATTTTTAAAAGTAATTTTCAGGGGCTATATTAAATAACAATAATGGAAATTAAATACTTTACCCATAACCACCATTAAATAGATTGCTTAATATTTTGCTCCCTTTCGGTTATTATTAATATGTACATATCATTTTTACATAATTGTAGTCAAAGCAAAGATACAATTTTGTTTTCTTTTTTTCCATTAATGTATGAATGATTTCCCATATAGCTATTTAGTTTTTTTAAATTAACATTTTAATGGCTGCATATTACTCCATAGAGTTACTGTAGCAAAATGCATTTAACCGTTTCCATACTATTAGTTGTTTCTAATTTTTTACTGGCATAAATTATGAGCAATAAGCAAATGGAATTTGGAGGCTATGTGGTCTGAATTTGAGACTTGACTTTGCTATTTCCAAGGCATAGGATGCTGGGCCAGGTACTTAGTTTCACTATTCAATAGTATAATGTACTCACAAATACCCGTTGTGTTAGAAACTGTGCTTGGTGCTGGGTTACCCAATGGAGCACAAGAAAGATGTGGTTCACTCTTTGCTCAAATATGTGGCTAATTAGTTAGTACAGTCTAAAGTAGTAATAATAATACTATCACACATGATTGTTGTGAGGAGTAAAAGAAATAACAACTGTATAGTGCTTAGCATAGTGCCTGACAAAGAGTAAGTGTCCAATATTGCTTTTATTACTCCAAGTATTATTATCACTATAGTGCTCTTATTAATGTGCTATTTATGCTTATAACTTTCTTCAAAACTACGGGTTTTCAAAGATTATGCACCTAATGATTGCTTTTATTAAGCACAATTTAGAATTTCCTGAGGCTGTCTTAAGGTAGCATTGGTTAAAAGTCCAGTGTGGTACTTTTTAAGTGACAACCGTAGAGGAGACCACTGTTGTCATCTATTGAGCACTGCGTATGCACTGTCAGACACTGTGCCCACCATGGGAGTAGGGCGGTAGGGGGCTGACCTACGTCCTCAGGGAGCCGCAGGCTAGTTGTTTCTTCAAGAAAACAGGATTACGACGGTCTCTGTTGTTTTCGATGTAAAGCTACATGATCATTTTCTAGTGTTCATATTTACAGAATATGGGAACCTTGACTTTGTATAGGAAAACCCTAAAATCTATTGTACTGGAACATCACACTTCTAATAAAACAATATGTCCACTTTCTAAAGTTTTCTTAACTCTGCATAACTTAATTATTATGATCTTGGTGAAGATTGCCCCTTTGGATCACTCAGCATAGTTATAATGCCAGTTTTAATTCCTGAATTGTAAGTCAACATTGACACTATTTAAAGCCCACAAAGAATTCAGTCTATTAATCCAGCCAAGTTGACATTTAAATAGAAAAATTTTATTGTGGTATAAATTTTGTTCATTAGCTTTACTGGAATCTCCTTATATGAGACTATATTAAAAAATCAGTTTCTGTCCCGACCCGCGGAACCAGTTATTTGTGGGTACCTGGGAGGAGGGAGTGGGAAATGGGAAAGGCAAGACACAAGAAATGGAGACAATACAGGAGTCTGATCAAGTCTCGTTTATTGGCAGTAGGGCAGAGGCTTAAATAGGGCAGGAGGAGGAAGTAGTTAGGCGGTACTTTTTAAGGCGGGAGTTACCATGGAGATTTACACTTGTGGGTCTCCCAGGGGTTATGTCACATTGGGTGAATGGAAATTTATAAGCTCTTTTCGCGGGCTTTTGTAAATGTGTAGGCTTGGTTGGCCATTTTAGGTAATCAGGCAGATCCACATGGCTCGCGGCCATCCTGAACAAGTGGCTGTCGGGCCTCATGGCTCCCGACACCCTGGAGCGGAGAGCAATGTTGATGGGAAGGACGTCTCTGCTTGCTGGTTAGCAAACCTGCCGATCACAGGCTAACGGCAGCGGCCGTCCTCCTCCGTGCCCGCAGGTGCCTGCTGTGTGGCGGAGGGCGAGCCCTGCTTCGCTGTGTCCGGGCACCTGGAAGGCAGCTTCAGAAAGACGGCCGGGCAGAGCCTCCCACCCGGTGCAGAAAGCTTTCCTGAAGATCCCCCGAGTCAAAGGTTTTCTTACCTATAAAAACCGTAAAGATGGCAAATGCATGGATTCACAAGGAAGTTCATTAGATTTGTATCAAATTCTAAATACTAGACAAATCTTTCTTATGTTAAACCAAAATTTGTCTTTTTATTCCCTGTGCCCAGAGCCGTAGGCTGTGTAAGGTAACTTTTCTAAATTATTGTCCTTCGAACTCGTGTTTGAAGTCCCTCAAACCTGTTCAGCGTGGCTCAAAGGTTCAGGCAAACCACAGAGACTCACGAGGAGCAGAATTTGATGACCCCTGGGAGGAGGCCCTTATTGGTAAAAGTCCCCCTTTTTAAGATCTAGCCTCTACCATCTTATTGGTTTGTATGCTACAATCTAAGGGAACCATTTGTTCACTCAAGAGGTTTCCGCGGACAA
>CAUYSK010124440.1:0-27672 GCA_963575035.1 Avahi laniger | reverse complement strand
ATACTCCTGGGCTCAAGCGATCCTTCTGCCTCAGCCTCCCGAGTAGCTGGGACTACAGGCATGCGCCACCATACCCGGCTAATTTTTTCTATATATTTTTAGTTGTCCGATTAATTTCTTTCTATTTTTAGTAGAGATGGGATCTCGCTCTTGCTCAGGCTGGTTTCGAACTCCTGAGCTCAAACAATCCGCCCGCCTGGGTCTCCCAGAGTGCTAGGATTACAGGCGTGAGCCACCGCGCCCGGCCTACACCTATCCTTTTTACTTTTTAAACACTAACCTTTTTTTAAAGCATCAATCAGATCATATCACTTGGTAGTTCATGACCTCCCTTGGTTTTCCATTTTACCTGGAATAAAATCCAGACTCACTACTGTGATTTATAGGAGTCTACATGAGTTGCCCCCTAGCAATCTCTCCGCTCTACTTTCCTATTATTTGTCCTCTCACTGCCCTCCAGCAACGCTGTGAGCCTTCTGTCCCCCGCACACACAGGCCTGGGATCTCTGCATAAAGCGTTCCTGCCTGCGTCACTCCCCCGCTGACTTCCGCCCCAGCTCTCCTAGCCATCCTGCTCCAGCCGCTATCGTATTCATATTAACTTGTTTTATTTCCTTCAAGGAATTTATCACCACCTGAAATTATTTTATTTATTTACTTCTTTATCATCTATTTCCTATGAAATATTAAACTCAATGAGAGCTAGGATCTTTTTGTTAATTGCTGTATTGTCAATGCCTAGAACAGGGTTTGGCATATAAGCATTTACTCAGAAAACATTTATAAATTGTTTCCTGTCTGTCATTTCTGATTCTGTGTCATCTTATCTTACCTTGCTTTCCTTCCTCTAACATGTTTTACCATCTAATTTCAGGCCTTTATTTCGCTTTACTTCAACAGTTATTCTCCAAGACTCCACTGTCTTTTCCTTCCAAGCCACTGTCAGGCAAGTAAATGCCTCAAAGCACCGTAAGCACATGTGTGTAATATGGAAGAATGTACACAGGTTTCTTTCATGTCCATTGCTTTAAGTCTAAATTTCCCTGCATGGCTTTCAAATTTTATATAGGAGAAAAATGATATTGTTGAGGAAAAAAGCAGAAGACTGTTTATTAAAAAGCTTAGGTTTTAATTAATTACTTCGCCTCCCTGAACTTGAGTTTTCTCTTCCACAAATTGTCAGGCTGAAAGTAAACAGAATAACTGCGCAGACATCTGTCCGGAATTTTGCAGTGTACAATGTCTTTTCCATTTCTTAACTGATAACTTTCACAAATCCCTAAGAAGAAGTTAGGTGACGACAGTTGTTCTTATTTTACAGAAAAGGAGACTGAGACGTAGGGAGGTTACTCAGAGTCATATAACTGAATTGGTAGCTGGTGGTCAGACCAAGGTTTTTCAACTTCAATTCCAGCCCTTCTAACATCACCCTTTTCTTTCAGCTCAAGATTTCTTTGGGCTACTAAATTTGGATTCTCTAATCTGCACCCAACATAGCTATTCAATCTCATTTCATTCTTGCTAAATATGAACTCTGGACACAGAATAACAAGCACTCTGCATATTCACTCAGTGCCATGGTTTTGTGCTGCCTTCTTTTGCTTTCCTACCCCTCCCATGAGGTCTGGTTCAAGTTCCCAGTCTCTCTGTGAAGACTCGAATGACTGCCCTGGGGCAGCGCCACGCATGTCTCGTTCTCTGAATTCATCCGGCACAGACAGCTTGCACTTGCGATCATTGCCCACCATCCTGTACTGCCTTCTACACGTTTCTCACATACTGATCTGCTTTCATCAAACGAATTATGAATTAGGGAAGAAACTTGGCCTCACATTTCCCCATAGCACTTAGCACAGCTCAGGGAATAACCTTGCATTGACTGATTGATTTTGTTAGATTTCTTAATTGATATTAGAATTTTTTTCACCTTAGTGAGTAGGAAGCTGGAAGTCATAGGTAGACAATGTTGCTTTCTTCTCTCTCCCTCTCCCTCACTCTCCCTGTTTCTCTCTTCATCTTCTAATAGCACCTACATTCTCTTTACTATTTATTTAATTACTATCATTCAGGATCAAGGGTTAAATAGCTACCTTGGTTTATATTTGGCTAAATTTGGTGCTAGTATCCAGTCTTTGTCTCTGAAAAAAGACTGTGGTAAAAGTGATTTTTTTTTTATTTTTGGAAGAAAATATTCACAAACTCTTAAGAACACAATCATAGTATTTTGCTGCTGATTCTGTGAAGGAAAGAGACATAAATAAATCACCCTGTCTTTTCAAGAAACACCAGAAAAGCGGTGGGAGTAGATTGACCTCCAGTGAGGTTGACAGAGTAGGGGAGTTTCTACAAAGCATTTGGGAAAAATCCTTAAGTCACTAAATGCAGCAATTAAGTCACATTTCTAGGAGTACTGGCAGGACAAAGAGGATAGTAACCTACCCCAGAGATCACTGGGCAAAAGGCTGGGTCCAGCAGTCAGGCTAAGCTTCAGCCATAAAGAGATGAGATGGTCATGCCTATGAGGTGACTGCAGGGAAATTAGGAAAGGATTCTTTGTCTCAAACTATTTCCTTCATATGAATTTAAGTTCCACATCTGGAAGATTAGTTAAATTTATTTATTACTATTTTAAAAATATCAGTTCCTCTGAGAAGGCTAAGAGTTCCTCATCAGTCCCACCCTGTGCATTAAATTTGAGAGTTTCTCTCCAATAGCCCCATTCAGGAAGCATGGCTTATGGAACTGGTTCTCAAACTTGGCTCCCCACTGGAATAATCTAGGGCGATTATTTAAAAAATACTGATGCCTGTGTCCCACCCTCACAGATTCTGATTTGTTACGAGGAGTGCCCTGGGCATCAAGGTTTTTTAAAAAACTCTTCAAGTGATTCTAATATTCAGCTAAGTTAGAGGACCACTATTTTACAAGGAAGAAAATTTCTCTGGAATGAAATAGGCCTGGTTTTAATCCTGGAGGTGAGGCTTGCCAGAGATGTGGCTCTGGACCAATTTTGTTTGTTATTTAACCTCTCTGAGCACTTATTTTTCTCACTGTAAAAGGAAAACAATAATATTGTCCATTCGAGTTTGTTGAATGGACACATATAAAATTTTGGGCACCAATTATACACTCAAATCTTTCTTTTTTCCTCTGGGATCTTTCATGGAGGGAGGAGTGTTTGGCAGGTACAGAAAACTTTGGATGTTCTCGGGAGGGATAAAACCTGTGTGGGGCACCAAAAGCCTTGGAATTGAAGGCACAGCACTGGGAGGGGGGTGTGTGTGTGTGTGTGTGTGTGTGTGTATGTGTGTGTGTGTAAAATGGAGGGGGCAAACTGCCAAAAGTTGAAAGAGTGGTAAAACAAAGTGGATGATAAAGATCCAAAGAAAAATTCGGTTCCCACTCTCAGTTGCCTAGGACTTTCCATGTCCTATATTGTCCTTTGCACTTTGATTTAAGAAAGAATTAAAATTGTACAGCCCAAGGAATGTTCAGACTTTCAAATTGATAAGTACTGAGCAGCCTGCCTTCCTCCTTTCAGGCACAAGTGGAATCTCCCGATTTTCCTAGAATACTGACCCGATCTTCAGGAAGAGAGACCGTGTGCACAGGGATGGGCTGCCAGAGCAGGCTGGGGTTCCAGATGCTGGTACCTTCTGGGGGAAACAGGGCTGCAAGGTTTGCCATGGCACTCATCAAAGTCCGGTCAATGTCTGTGCTTCGAATATAAATCTAGAGCAGAAAAATCAAAACAGAAGCCAACGGAGAGGAAACATGAGGGTTTTTTTTTTTTTCCTATGGAGCTGACGAGGTATTAGAGAAAGGGCAGGACACCCATATTAAAATATTAGCAAACATTGTTGTAACATCATAAGCATAATGTCTGTGATAGAACAAGTAATATGAGCATGCCATGGTAGGCATGGTAGGCTAACAATTGAATTGACAAATGAGACCAATTAAATGTGGCTCTTTGCCAAGATAAAGTATTTAAATAGGTGTACATAACATTTCAAACTTATATTCAGAACATTTAAGTAGCAAAATATTGTATGAAGAGGAGTACATTTGTAAACAAGATCTCTGACTTATATAAGTTCCTTTGAAAACAGGCAAAGCACTTTCACATGCGCGGAGTTATTTTAATTCTTTCGAGCGTCAAGCTTCCCACTTTCGGCTTCCCCAACTTGCCTGTTGGTGTTTATAGGACTCATTCAAGAATTTGCTGTATCTTTTTTTTATATACTCTCCAAGTTCATAATGCTGCTGCATGCCTAGCTATGGGAAAAAATAAAAGCAAAAGAAAGTTCTATGAATTGCATTATCATAGAAATGTGTCTCATATCAAATTTATATGGGTAAACAATGGTACGCTTTCATAGTTCCACAATAACAACACATATTTACATAAAAATGAGAAAAAAAAGCTGTAGTCTTTAATCATGGCTCCCTGAGGAAACTCACTCATCTTCATTAACAATTTAACACAGAGACTTGTACATAGTAAGTGCTTAATTGATAGTTGGTGATTGAGCTGATTAAAGAAATGGTTTATCTCTGGTGTAGTGGCATCCTTGCTGGGATTTTATGGAATAAATTCATCCATCTGATGAGGTTGGACTTTATGAATTTGAAGGTCCCTTTCAACCTCTGAGTGCAATGATTTATTATCTGCACAGTTTATTCATTCCTGGTTTATAAAAAATTAGAGGCTGTTACTCAAAGTGGGGTGTGTGGATCAGCAGTATTGACATTACTTGATAACATGATAGAAATAAAATTCTTGAGTCCCACTCTTGACCTACTGAACCAGAATTTTTTTGAGGTGGAGCTCAGGAATCTGTTTTTTAAAAGCTTTCCATGAACTTCTGATGGGCAATAATCATTGAGATACATTGCATTAGCTCAATGGTCTGCAAGCATTACTGTGCATCTGAGAGAAAATTATCTACAGGTGCTTGTTGAAATGTAGAGTCCTCAGCATCTTCCCCAGAGATTCCAACTCATTAGAACCTGAGTGGGGCCCTGGAATCTGCATTTTAACAAGTACTCCAAGTGATTCAGATGCAGATAGTAGAGCACCATGCTTTGCGAAACACTGCATTCAAGTTTGTCTTTAAGAGCACCTCCTGAGCTTTAGGAGCCAGAGAGGATGTTGTCAGTGTGGCTGCTGCTTGGTTCCACTTGTCACTCTTGTCCACCTCTATCATCACATCCCATGTAGGATGGGGATGAAAGTGGAAAAGGAATAATGCGCCATGACCTGGATAGCTGAGAAGCAGGTACCTTGGGTCTAATTGTGTTCTAACTTACAGCTGACTTTTGAGGAAGTAGTCATCTTCCATGTAGAGCAATGATTTTCAAACTTTAGCATACAGAGAATCACTTGGAAGACTCATTAAAACACAGATATCTGAGATTTAACTCCAGAGTTTCTGGTTCACTGGGTATAGTGTGGGGCCAGAGAATTTACATTTCTGACAAGTTTCCAGGTGATGGTGATGCTGCTGGTCCAGGGACGACACTTTGAGAACCACTGATCTAGCAAGCCATCACTTCATTGTTATGCAGATTAGAAGTATGTGGCCAACTAGTAATCTGAGCTCTAGAATCTTGTTACTTCAAAAGTGGTCCATGTACAAATACCATTGTCATCACCTGGGGTACATTAGACAGATAGAATCTCAGGTCCTACATGAGACATGCTGAATTAGAATCTGCATTCTAAAAAGATCCCCAAGTGATTCATTTGCACATGGAAGCTTGAGAAACATTGCTATAGTAGAATCTGAAGTCAAGGGACTTCCAAAAGAATCCAGATTCTGCAGTCTAGAAGAATCTTTTGGTCTTACTGAGAAAGGATAGTAATGGAACAGAAGTTTCTACAGAGCCATAAGTATTATGCAAACCTCAATTTTTGTTACCCTTCTCTCATTCAAAGAGCCAGGAGATGGGTAGGCTATAGTGGGAAGATCTCTGACCTGGAAACCAGAAGATGGTGGCCTCAAATAGCCTTTTCTGAGTTTTCTCCTCTATGAAACATAGGGCAGTAATTCTCAGCCTTGGCTGCACAATAGATTGAACTGAACAACTAAGGAGCTTCCAAAAATCTCAATGCCCAGGCCACATTCTAGACCAATTACATAAGAACCTCCCAGATAGAAATCTGTCTATCTATCTATGACAGAGTCTCACTCTGTCATCCTGAGTAGAGTGCATTGGTGTTATCACAGCTCACCACAACCTCAAACTCCTGGGTTCAAGCAATCCTCCTGCCTTAGCCTCCCAAGTAGTTGGGACTATAGGTGTGCACCACACACCCGGCTATTTTTTCTATTTTTAGTAAAAGCCATTTTTTTCTATTTTTGGTAGAGATGAGATCTGGCTCTTGCTCAGGCTGGCAATCTTCCTGCCTTGGCCTCCCAGAGTGCTGGGATTACAGGTGTAAGCCACCATGCCCAGCCAGACATCAATATTTTTAAACATTTCCAGATGACTCTAATGTTTGGAAAAGATTAAGATCCCTTAGTTTTGGAGATAGTCAACTCTAAACATTCTGTGACATTATCTTAATGGATTTAAACAGTGCTTTGGTCAAGACAGAAGCAATGCACCTGGCCTTTTGGCTCCAAACAGAAGAACCAGTCAATCTTACAAGTGAAGGAGGGTAGGACCCTGGAACAGTGACTCAGGATGCCTTCACTCCCCAGTTCACCTTCTCCTTAGATTCTCTTTAAAAAGTAGGACTCCCTGTGTTTGACTACTTCTAAGAAGGATTGAATCCCAATATATCCAGCCGACAAGAAATCAAGTTCTGCTATCGGCAACTCCAGAGGAATCATGTTTCCCCAATACTGTTGATTCAGCTTATTGATTATAAGACTATTTTTTTATTTCAGCATATTATGGGGGTACAGATGTTTAGGTTATGTAAGACTATTTTTTACTTTCTTAAGTGAAGCCCGAGAAACCCAGAGGCTGGCATGTAAGCATCTCTTGGCTCTTCTCAACATTTCTAAGCTCATGTATTCTTCTGTTGTCCATATATATCTCTTATGCTTAAGAAAAGCCAACAGAGTAAGCATATTAAAACAGACAATTCTATGCATATTTTCCCTTAAGATTCAACAACAAACCTTTTAGGTGAAAACCCAACCAACCTGGGTGAGTTGGCCAAATCCTTGTGGCCATGAGGATTCCTTAATAGGGTCGTTAGGAAAAGTTTCAATGGGACTTCTGTCTCCATGCCGAAATACCTGAAAATAGATGTGAGACAGTAACGTTACGAACTTCACTTGGGTGTTTTGCTTATGCTCATTATAATGGATTTTCTTCTAAACCACTAGTTCTCAATCTTGGCTGCCCACTGGAATTACCTGGAGAATTTAAAGAGATTGTGAGGATTGGGTCCCACCCCTAGTGATTTGGGTTTAATTAGTCTGCGGTGTGGCCAGGGCACCAGAATTTTAAAATATCCCCAGATAAATCTCAAGTTAAGAATTGCTATTCTAAGCTCACTAACACTTTCCATGTTTCAGGTAATGTAAGAATCAAAGTGATTAACCATTAGAAAGCAGGTGATACACACATGGGGATGGGTTTGTATATTAGGACAGGAAGGAACATAATACTTACAAGATCACTTTATTTCAGACAAACACTGATGAGAAGTATTCCTCCCTTAATTATGATTATAGTGATAATGGTGTTAAAATTTTCACGTATAATAAAAACTAATGGCTTTCAAATGCCACGTACAATTTATGACACTTTCGAGCTAATGATTTACTAGGTTTAAGGAGGTTAGGGATAAAGGAATTGCAGGTGGGAAGATTAGAAAAGCTAATTCTCAATACTTTAATAACATACTTTGGATTTGCATGCATGTCATGCTATTTTGATTGCACATTTCCCTTTGGGGAGAGTAGCCTGGACTTTTGAAATCGTGGTACTTTGATTCTAATATGCTTTCTGAGTAGGATACCAAGCCAAACACAAAACAATTTTATAAGCAAAAGGTAAGAAAACACTCAAGAAGTACAAGATGAAGTCTACACTGATGTTAGCAAATATTTTTAATATAGAAGAGGACTGCATAACACCTTGCTTTATCTGTTACTTATACTACATAAGATGTTCCATTGAAAAGTAAATCAAGAGCCTGCTCTTTTGAAATCTTATAAAACAGTTCAGTAGACACTGAATAAGGAATAGTCTAGGCTGGGCGTGGTGGCTCACAGCTGTTATCCTAGCACTCTGGGAGGCCAAGGCAGGAGGGTCACTCGAGGTCAGGAGTTCGAGATCAGCCTGAGCAAGAGCAAGACCCCATTTCTACTGAAAAATAGAAAGAAATTAGCTGGACAACTAAAAATAGAAAAAATTAGCTGGGCATGGTGGCACATGCCTGTAGTCCCAGCTACTTGGGAGGCTGAGGCAGAGGGATTGTTTAAGCCCAGGAATTTGAGGTTGCTGTGAGCTAGGCAAACCCATGGCACTCTAGCCTGGGCAACAGAGCAAGACTCTGTTTCAAAAAAAAAAAAAGGAATAATCTCAAACTTTAGTCATCTTTGAGAAGGCATTCCAGGGAAGTGGGAGATGCTTATAAGACCTGGGTTGTGTCTCTGATACCTGAAAAAACCTGATTTTTGGCCCCCTAAACAAGTGAGAAATTAAAACCTTGGTAGAACAGGCTACAGCAAACAGGAACAATGGTACAATGGATCTTAAGAAATTTTGGTCAGGTGAGGAATTACTGTCATGAATGGTTCCCTTGTGGCAGGAAGAGCAGCTGCGTATTCCCTTGCGAGCACCTACGGTTATCAGTCTCTAGGGGTGAGCTGGTCATGATCAGAAATGATCAAGGCTAACCATCAGTTAGCCTCTCTTTCCACAACTGAAATGCATTTTAGACCTTTTAGCTTCCAGGTAATTGTGCAAAATACTTTCCCAGATCTGAGTAATTGTTATATGGTTTCAATAAATTATTAATATAACCCTCACATTGTTTAGTTTCCACAGTTTCTCAACCTCAGTACTGTTGACATTTGGGGCTTTGTTATGGGGCTGTATTGTGCATTGTGAAATATCTAGCAGCATCCCCCAGTTGTGACAACTGGAAAGACCAAATGTCCCTTGGGGACGAAAATCACCCCAAGTTAAGAGCCACTGAGTTAGCCAAAGAGAAATCAAAACATTGTAGTAAAATAATTTACAATGCTTCCTACCAGCCTATAACCATAATAATCCCTCAACATTTTTTGAACACTTGCTTTGTCCTGGAAACTGTGCTAAGAATTTCTCATACATTTAATCCTGTCATCAATTCTACAAAACAGTTACTATCATTATTTCCATCTCACGAAGGAGGAAATTGACCTCAGTGATCTGCTCCAGCTCACACAGCATGTAAGTGGTAAAGGTGAGATTCATGAAATTCAAACACAGCTGTGTGTCTCCAACACCAGCATTCTTAATCACCTGTAAGAGGTTCATTTCGCTTATAGTCACACTCCTTAGAGTCCCACCAGCTAAATCTGGATGATCTGGGCATCCAGGGCTTCTTTATAAACTCTGTTCAATTTACTCTTTTCCTCTAAGATTGGAAAGGGCGTGTGTGTGTATGTTTTGCATCAGAAGAAACCAAAACCTTGGTACAGAAACAATCCCTAAGGCATCGTGAACTATGTACATTATTTAAAAAATAAAACCTAGATGATGCAACGAAATGACAGAATGGCCTGGGGAGGAAAAACAAGCATGGTCACCTTAGTGGTGTGTCTCTTCAAGAGCAGAGCCCTGGAACATAATCATGAGGCTTGGCCAAGCTTTCTCACTCTGACCTATAGTTCACAAATAATTGTATTCCCCTAGTTTCAGTAGGTTTTAAGTGTTTCCGAGGCAGTGGCTCAAACATACTGTGAACTGTTTGGAAGGAATGTCCTACAGAAGCACTTAAACCAATCCCCATCTCTGGGGCCCGAAATCAAAGTTTGTGTGTGCACACACATGTGTGCACCCCCATATGCACAGATGGTATTCCAGGAGCTTTTGGAGTTTTGAAATTCAGGTGGAGCCCTTGGGCTATGCCTAGGTGTTCTTTTAAGTCTGTGGTAGGACAATCTTCTTAACTGCTGTTCTACCAAATTTATTACTTCTGCTCTTAATCCAGCAATTATACTCTATAAAGTCCTTTAGAAACCTAACAATACAGTATCAGCAGTTGATGTTATTTGCAGTACTAATGGTAATTGCAATAGGAAGACATACAAGATAATAACTATCCCTCACATATGTACAACCCTCTATGGTAGGTGAAATCCTTCCCCTGCTATCTCCTTAAACTCTTACATCCCCCATGAGGACAGGTTGGTGTACCTGCACTGAGCAAGTAAGGGAACTGAGGCTCAGAGATTGAGTAAGCTGTCCTGAGCTCCTAATTCTCATGATGTTTAGCCCATGGCTTTTCCTCCCACACTACACTCACTTCACCCTTTTAAATAACAGGTAACTTTCTTTTAATGAGCTGTGGTTTGGTCCTCCCATGAATGACCCTGCTCCGTGGAGGCTGCTAAACAGATTTGGCACGTGACTAAGGGTATGGAGACCCTGGTGAGTACAATCGATGATGTCACCAGTCCCTCTCTCCATGCAGCAGTCAGGTGTTCTTTTAGAAAATGCCAATCACATATAGTAGTGAAACTCAATGGAAACCAAGCAGGAGGGACTGGGGAGGAGGAGATGGGTAAATTCATACCTAATGGGTATAATGCATGCCATCTTGGTGATGGGCACACATATAACTTTGACTCGAACTGCAGAAAATCAAATCATGTAACCCAAATGTTTATACCCCAGTAATATTCTGAAATAAAGGAAAATGCCAATCAGAAGATGTCACTTGATTGCTTAGAATTCTCTAATGTTCTCTCATTGTATTATTAAACATTCACTTAAAGATATGTAAAAGTAGAGATTTTTAAAATGAGCCCCTATGAGCCTGCCACTGGCTGCAACAGTTGTCAACTTGTATGTGGCTAGTTTTGTTTCATTATACCCTCGTCACTCTTAGACATTACATCATGATCCATTGCTCTTTGCATAAAATTCAAAGTCTTTACAAGGGCCCACAGGACCCTACCTGGCCCCTGACACCTCGATGTCCTCACCTTACAGTATTGCTAAACATTCTTAGCCACATGGGCCCTCTTGCTGTTCCAACCAATATATTAAGTTTATTCCAGCTTCGGGCTTTTGACCTTGATATTCTGTCTGTTTTGAATGTTCTACTTCTGGCACACACACCCACTAATTTCAGGTCTGTCCTATAAAATGTGACCTCTGTAGAGAGGACTCCCTTGATCATCATTATAACTTCTGCTCAATCTCTGTTGTCTTTTAGTTTTATTTGTAATAAATATTCCTGACATTTTCTTGTTTTTTGTTTTTTACTAAATTTTTAAACATCTGGCTCTTATTCCCATGTACTCCTCGAAAGCAGAATCCTTGCTGTCATGAGCACTGCATTACTCCAAAAAAGTGTCTGGAACATAGTCATACACAAAAAAGGACTGTTTGGATGAATGAGCGAATCTTGCATTGGGTCTAGCTCCTCCAGATATATTATGGCTTTGTTTCCAATCTTCTCACTTCACAAGGGCTTTTGATTTTCATCCTTATTTACTACCAAGGTGTGGTGTGTGTGTTTCTTCTCCCCCTTTTTTCATTCCCTCATCTTTCCTTTCTGTCTTGGCCTATTTTCTGTTGCTATTACAGAATCCCTGAGACTGAGTAATTTAATAAAGGAAAGAGGTTTATTTTGCTCATGATTCTAAAGGTTGGCAGGTCCAAGATGGAGCAGCCACGTCTGCTCAGCTTCTGGTGAGGCCCTTGTGCTGTGTCATAACACAGCTGAAGGCATCACAGGGCCGGGGGGCACACTGAGAGCCAAACGGGCTTTATAACAGACTCACTCTGTGCTAACTAATCCACTCCCTTGCTAACCCATTAATCTATTAATCCACGAATGGATTAATCTATTCACGAGGGCCGAACCCTCATGAGTCAATCACCTCTTAAGGCCCCACCTCCTAACACTGTTACATTGGGGATTGTTTCAGCATGTGTTTCAGAGGGTCAGACATTCAAATCATAGCACCCTCTATCCCCTCCATTTGCGCCTTTGCTTCGAGGACAGTGACTCTGCTCCTGGCTAGATTGGAGTCTCATAAACTATCATGTTCTCCTTTCAGGTTTGGAACTCAAGACACATCATAAAACTTTGAGATGATTCTGAAAATCCTGAAAGGGACCTTCCCTTTTGACATTAAACTCCTCTCCCTATTTTATTAGGGTGCACTTTAAGTTGTAAAAATCTCTTAATGCACAAAGCTTGCCATAAGTAGAGTATTTTCTTCTTTTAAGAACTGAGAAATAAATCCAGTGGTAAAGAGGATTAAAAAGTGAAAGAGTTTGGGCAGAAATACATGAGTCATGTAAATGAGTGCCATTTCCGAGGTAAGAAAATAGGCTGTCTATGAAAGAAATCATGGGAGCATATGTCCTGCAGTCTCCATGAAGAAATCAGGACAAGGCTAACAAGACTTTGATGCAGGGCCCAGGAAGAGCACAGAAGCCTGCAGGAAAGGGAAGTGATGAAAACGGGGTGTCATACTGCGTAGAAGCTGTATGATAGGTAAGTCAGAAAAGGCCTGGGTTTCCAGTGGGTTAGACCTGGGTTCAAATTCCTGCATTGTCAATGACTAGATTGGTGACCGTGGGAAAAAGATTTAAATTAAATGTCTGCATGCTTCAATTTCCTTCCCTGTAAGACAAGAAAATCATTATTTACTATGCAGAGACATCACAAGAATGTAATGTATAATATAGGTAAAGCCATCAGTACAGTACTGAGCACACAGGATGCTTTCAATGTATGTGATTTATTATCACAGTTCTATAATTTTTGTTGTTGTTAATATGTTATTCAGACATTTCACTTAGCTACTATATATGCTTCCTTTCCTACTGGCAATAGTTTGCAGCAGAGAGGGCAAATGAGCACTACCTGTTAAGCAAAAGGAAACCGAGTGCTTTCCTTCAAGAAACACATCTATTGATTTCTAATTATCTCTCCTGTATGTTTATTTTCCTGACAGGACTAGTATTTCTTTGGATTTAGGATGTTTGGAAAACTTCAAGAGCCCATGGGGTTACCTGGTTGGCTGAAATGTCTCTAGTCAAATAAAATTTCCCTGATCAATTCACCACCCCGAAAGGTTGCAAAATGCATTGGCATAAAACTAGGGAGAAGCTCAGGGAAGCAAACTGCCCCGACCTTCTACTTGGCTCAGCACCAACACAATGCATTGTGGTCTCCCCAGCAAATGTCTTAGAAAAACCCGAAGGTCTCCATAGACAGTGGTGCTGCTCCTTGGCTCTGGTGATTAGGGAGCCACACATCAGGGAGGAGAGATTGTATGCAAGGCTGTTTGTGAACTGAGGCAGGAGACCTGGGTTTTGTTTTCCAGTGGAGAATTTTGTACATCTTTTTAAAAACCAACCCAGAAATTCTATATGTGCCATCAAAACAGTTACATCTTGGGGCCCTAGTACACAAAATCTAAGTTCCATCTCCCTTATAATACCAAAATAATATTATAAGTCTTATGGGTAATTTGGGGGATTTGAAATACAAAAATAAAGAGGCTGGCATATGGTGGATGCTCACAATCTGACAGGTACGATTGTAATTTTTACCTTAATAGAAGCGAAAAAAAGATTTCCAGTTCTTTAGAAGTTCATGACTGCATTCAAAGATACTTAAACACGAACAATGAAGATGAAGGCACATAGCAGGGTAGTAGTCAATAGTCTATTCCAGTCAAAAGTTATGAAGGAAAGGACCAGTAAGTCATTTGGATCAGTAGGTCAATGAGTAAAATATGTTTAACTCTCGGAATTACATTTTGAATATATATTTCTCCAGTTATTATTAGGCCAGGGGCCCAATGCTGGGAAAAAAACTGATCAAACTTAAAAGAAAAGAAGCATGTAAATACTTCATCCTTTTGAGGATAAAGAGAACAAGTGGAAAAAAACCTGACATTTTAATTAACTGGTTATATGAACAGTATAAAACACACACACGGGGTAATTGTGCTAGTACATGTGTATTAATAATAGCTATGATATTTTAGGCATTTGCCAGGTAGGCTTATAAGCACTTTTTGTATATTAACTAAAGCCTCACAATGACCCTATGAGGTACTATTATGCCCATTTTACTGATGACGAAGCTGAGGCATAGGCTGGTTAAATTACTCATCCAAAATCACACAACTGGTAAGAGGTTGAGCTGGCATTTAAACCCAAGTGGTTTGATTCTTTTTTTTTTTTTTTTTTAACCATAAACTCAACCAAGTGGTATGGTCTGATTCCTGAGCCTGCACTGTTAACCACTGTGATATAGTGTATTGCGTAGTATGGAATATCATCACTTTCCTTTTTAAGAATTTCAAATGTTTAATGCCATTTATGTATCCTATCTCCGTGGCATCATTGTCTTTCCAGTAACCCAATTAGAAAACTCAGGGTCATTTTGGTTTCTTTCTCTTCCTTAATATATTCAACCCACAGGGATTCTGCCTTCACAATACAATTTTTCTAATCATCTTTTCTTTCCAATTCTACTGTTTTCTGAGCCAACTCAGGTCTTCAATATGCTTTGCCTGAACTGTGGTAGTGGCCCCCCTCTCTGTCCTCCCCTCTAGCTCTCCCCTCTTTGAGCCATACTTGACACACAGAAGTATGTCTCCTCCAAGAGAAAATAAGTTAGAATTCGCAGGTGGGTAAAACTTAAGTACAAACAATACGAACAAGCTAAGTAGTTAGTCTAAAGTTCTAGTGGAGATGATAACTATCTACTATCTCTGTTTTCCTTTCTTTATTTTCTTCAAATTACCACATGTGCACCTATTAAATTTATAAGCTCAAGAATGATGAAAAATTCTTTAGAACCTTGAGGACACGATGCTAAGTAAAACAAGCCAGTCACAAAAGGACAAATGCTGCATGATTTTACTTACGTGAGGTACCTAGCAGAGTCAAACTCATCAAGACAGAAAGTAGAATGCTCGTTCCCAGGGATGAGAAAGAGAGGAAATGGGGAGCTTTTGTTTAATGGGTATGGAGTTTTGGTTTTGCAAGATGAAACGAGTTCTAGAGATGGATAGTGGTAATGATAACACAACAATGTAAATGCACTTAATTGCCATTGAACTATACACTTAAAAATGGTTAAGATGGTAAATTTTATGTTATGTGTATTTTACCACAGTTTAAAAGAAGAGAATAATTAAGGATCATCTAGATTTTATCCAAAAAGTTGGACTGCTTCTGTTTTAGACTAAATGACTCCCAGCATTTGTATCATGGTTTATACTTTTATATGTATATCACATCATTTTATCCTAAAGACAACTCTATGAAGCAGGAAGCATAATTATGATCATTATCCCCACCTTTAAGTTTTGGGCACTTGAAACTCAGCTGGATTAGATGATCTGTCCGTGGCTCAACCTGGTCAATGGTGCTGGAACTTGAATTAATAGAAGTTCAATGCTTTTCTAGCAGTGGCCTTCAACTTCTAGCAAATAGCTTTAGAAAATTAATAACAGGGTTGGCCTGCCAGCCCAAGGAGCGGGAGCAGGAAGAACCCGAAGGTCTGCTGTCCCTGGAAATGTGTCCTGACTGCATCATTTGAATTTGCCCAAACACAATATACAAGTTACCCACCCCAGTGCATAGTTTATGTGCTTAGGATTTGGAGGCTATTTCCATCAAGAATATCCTAAGACTTGGGTAAGAATTCTGCATGAAAAATGTCAACCATGAAGAAGGAGAAGAGCATATACGTGGTGACTCATCATCCCTTTCTTTGTAAAGCACCAGTGGCATGAGATGGAATTTTTCTCTTAGGTCACCTGAGCTTGTGGTTTTTCCCTGGTTTAGGGAAGAGAGAGTGCTTTAAAACGGCAGTTCCCTATTTCTGAATGTAATAATAGGATGCATGAGATTGCTTGAGAAAAGTCAAGTAGGTGTGAGGGGGAAATGAGTGGGCATAAAGATGAAACAAGATTGGTCATGAGTGTAATAGTTTTTGAAGCTGGTTTATAGGTACACCTAGATTCACCATACTTACTATTCTCTCTATGTGAAGTTAAAAATAGCAATTCTCTAAATGTTTTCTATGAGGCATTGGGAAAAAAAGGGGAGGTGGATGCTGTAATCAAAGTTTTGGAAACACAATTTACTAGATTCATTCCTTGAAAGACACCGTCATGTTAGCATATGAAAGACTTTAAGGAGTCTTTAATATCAAAGAAACCTTTTTTTGGTAAATGCTGTTTAACCCAGTTCTGTTCCCAAAGCTGACTTGATTACTGAAACCCATTTTGTTCCCCATGCAACCCCTGTTAACAACTTGAAAAACTAGTACTCCATGGAACACACTTGGTTAATCTGTTTTAAAAGATCATGTTATGACTCTGTCTATGGGAGAAAACAAGAACCAAGGACAATTTCCTGCTCTTTCTGCCAAAAAACCAGCTTTACAGAATTGGGGAAGATTTATTTTTCTTGGATGACAGAGGAAAAGTACAGAAACCACCTGCTGATTCTGAGGTAAGCTATTAACAGTAAACCTTACAGGGGGACCTCAGACCAGCTCCATGTGCTGGATTACACACACACACACACACACACACACAGAGGACAGACTTTGTCTAGTGATTAAGGGAGTGGCCTCTGGGGTCAGACAGCCTGGGTTCAAATCCTGTCTCCATCATTCCAGCTGTGTGACCATAGACAAGTTGCCTAACCTCTTTGTGCCTCAATTTCTTTATCTATAAAATAGGATTCATAAGTTTACAAAACTTTATAGAACGGTTGCCAGATTTGGAAATAAAAATTCAGGATGCCCAAATATTCCATGGGACACATTTATCCTAAAAAAATATTTACTGTTTATCTAAAATTCAAATTCAAATGGTCTTCCTGTATTTTATCTAGCAACCCTACTTTATAGAGTTGTCAAGAGGATTATGTGACATAATTCATATTAAAGTCTCAGAACAGTGCTTTGTATACAGTAAGCACTCAGTTAACTATTGGTTATTATCATTAATATTATTACTTTAATTAGGGGCATCTTTCTTTTATTCTGGTTTTCCTAATAATTTTCTAAGGATTTTCCTGGGTACATAATTTAATCATTATAATCAAATATTCTCTTTAATCAATAAAAAGAAGAAAGAGATATCTTCTGGTTTAGATAGAGTCTAAGCCTTAAATAGAAGTTGTTTTGTAAGGGCCAGGAAAAATATATTCAGTTGCCCTTCATCTACCATTAATGGAGGAAAGCCATGGTAGGAAAAATAGTTAACACTGGCTTTGTGCAATATCTGTTTGTTTTTTAGCTCTAAGAGAGCTACCTTTGTACTTTGGTTTTCCTTAGGGAAGAATTAACTTGAAGCTCCTGAATATATGTTAACCAAAAGTGGAGAGAGGGAAGGAAACCCGCAACAATTTAGTAGTCAAGGGAAGTTAGCCTGGGCTCTCGGTAAAACATGGAGAAGAGAATCCACCACACGCAGTTAACTTGGAGTTCACTGCAGTGTCTCAGAGAGGATTGCCACTCTACCAGCTTGTCTCGGGTTGACAGTATGACAAGAATGGCAGATGCGGTATAATTTCTGCAGTCCCTATACTTTTTAATGCACATCTTGGCAAGAAAACTATGAAGGTAAATAAAAGTCTAGCTCCCATGGGTTTCCCCATAGAGAGTACACAGTGTTATGCTGTTTTTTCCAGCACAGGAGTCTGACAGCTAGTGAATTGTTTGTAAATAAATTGATGGTATATTTCCTGGTTTTCTATCATTGTTAACTCACGACCTAGGAAAGATTTACTGGACTAGGAATCATGATTTAGATAAGCATGGGTTATTAGCTTTTCTGTTAAGAGTTCTGAATACTCCATGCTGAGAAAACAAGAACTTCATGTTTAATTTTTAAATTAAAGGTGAACTTGCTCCAGATTATAAAAATAATTTTTGAGTATACCAACAGAAAGAAAATTTACTTATCAACCCACTTTCACTATATCAAATAAAAAAAATGTAGGGAAGAGAAAGTGAGAGAGCCTGTGAACGGCAAGGAGAGGCTTGGAGGCAAGAGTGAAACAACAACAATAAAAAGATAGGGAGACAGAAAATCAGACTCCTTTGTATGGTGGTAAATCCCCTTCGCTTTGCAAACCCTCTTTCCATCTATTTTTACACAATGCCAACACTATATTTTCTTTCCTGACATCACGCTTTAGCCGTTCTCCCCTGCCTTTTTTCATAACTTGTCACACACACCATGGGTAGGGAAAAACATGCTTTTAATAGTCAACTAAATCTATACATCAGGAAGTCATCCTAAAACTGAGTTTAGCTTTACTTTTATACTTCCAAGGCTATTAACAAATATTCGTTCCGATTTCCTGATAAACAAAAGGGGAAGGGACTACTTCAGAAAATGATCATTTCTTGATTTGCAAACGAGTGATCATTAAATTGAAGGAAGTCAGTTCAGCTCTTGGTACATAAACAGCGCTAGCTGCAGCTTCTCCTGGACTCACGGGGCTTTCAAAAAGAATCTGAATTCGAGGCAGTTGTAAAGTAAGTAAATATGTAACATTGGCAAAGGCAAAAAACAAACAAACAAAAAACCAACGAGAAAACAAAACAAAATAAAAATCACCTTTTTGTTAGGTCTTTATTTAGAGGAACTTGTGAAACCTGATTATTCACTTTCTGAGTTTGAACAGAGCCTGCTCTCCTGAGACAATACAAAGGTGAAGTGAAATGAACACTTGGCTTTCCAGATCTTGCTGGTAACACGGTTTTAAGGGAAAAGCAATGAGAAAAGGGTACTTACCAATGTGACAAACTTCAACTCCTTGGCTAGCACACCGTGGTCTAGACAGAAGAAAAGCAGAAGCAAGAAGCAGAGGGGAAGGCTGGCTGCCCTGGCCACGGGGAGGGGTGCAGCGCTCATGCTGGGGAGAGCTGTTCTGGCAGAAGTACTGCTTCCACTTCAAAAGCCTTTTGAGGAGAAGCTATTTAATCAAAGGATTGCAAGGGAAGGAGGAGCCACCCTCATAAATAGTAAAATTTCCAGGAAGCTTGGGGCGGGGTGTGGCATGTAATAACAACTTATAGTTTTTGAGCTGAGAGTTAGAGATCACAGTCTCCTGGATTTAAATTAGGACACTGAGGTCCAGAGAGGGGAACACCTTTGCTCAAGGTCACAGGGCATGTTAGCAGACCTTCTTTTCTTGTTTTCAGTTTATCTTGATCTTTTCTTTCGGTGAAATATAACGTTGGCTTTGTGGCTGTCACTTGGGAAAGGGATCTATCCTGACCTTTAGAAATGTTAGGCCAGTGATTTTAATCTTTCAGAAATCCAAAATTATAAGAGGAGAAATCTGGAAGGAACTTCAGGTTCCTGAACACTGATATGTGTTTTGGGCCTATTCCCTTGCCAAATATGGCTACTTTTTCCAAAACTCTGATGTAGCCTATAGAGGTGTTTTTAGATTGAAGAAAAGTAAGAGCAAGTTTATCTTGAAAATTTTTAGTTATACCTTAAGACATTTGGGGATCTCTTGTGACATCTCAAAATTAGAATTGGCAGTCCCTTTCAAAACCTGACACAGTTTTTTTTTTTTTTTAAATATCCCCAAACCAAACATACCCACAACTCTGTATTGTCAGTCATCACCTTTGGCTGTAAGCCTTACATTCTGGGTGAGCCACACCCTGACCTCTCTCCAGCCGTGATCTCACTGGGGACTCTACAAAAGAAGATGATCCTGACTGATAGAACTTAGCTTTCCATTCTCCCTATCCAGTCAGTTCCATCATAGGCTAAAATAATACAGACTGTAGGTGCACATTGAGATTTGGCAGGATTTGTGGGCAGAGCTGCTTGTTGTGATGCTTTCATCCCAATGGCAGAGGGAGAACAATGGTTTTCCCACAGCCTGTTCTCTGGTATATTGCACTTATCTGAGACAGGACGGTTGTGTTGCCGCACAATGATAGGATGTCCTGTAATGTGGTATGTGGGAGACCTATTGCTGCTTCTGGTATGAGGAAATACAAGCAAAGAATGCATGTGTGGATAAGAGTAGATGTTTAAGGGGACATGTAACCTTCTCTTTGCCATCATATTCTCCATCTGCCAATCCTCCACTATCATTTTTTCTTTGAGGCAGGGTCTTGCTCCGTCACCTGGGCTAGAGTGAAGTGGCGTCATCATAGCTCACTGCAACCTCGAGCTCCTGGGCTTGAGCAATCCTCCTGCCACAGCCTCCCGAGTAGCTGGGACTACAGGCGTGTGCCACTATGCCTGGTTAATTTTTCAATTTTTTGTAGAGATGGAGTCTCACTTTTGCTCAGGCTGATCTTGAACTCCTGAACTCAAGTAATCCTCCCACCTCAGCCTCCCAAAGTGCTAGGATTACAGGCATGAGCCACTGTGCCCGGCTCCCACTGTCATTTTTAATGGATAAGATTTTAAGAAGATGAGTGCAAGGAAAAGGGAATGAAGGTTGATAGTTTGTCAAGTCCAGGGCAGACATGAAGTTGTCACAATAATCCCTGCTGTATGCATCAGGCAATCTGAGAAAGGAAGCTCCAGCACCTACTTGCTGTTCACAGGATTAGTTCCGAACCATTAGTTCTGAACCAGGATTAGTTCCTTAAATTATACCATATGCCTGATTCTGTTGCCTGTCTTATTTTCTTGGTTATCAGCCTGGCTCCTTGTTTTCCTATCTCCTTCTTTGTCTCACCCTTGGATTGGTGTCTGGAACTATTTTAACTATAGCTTGAGCCCTTCCTGATAATGACCTACTTATGGCATGTTACACTGGTTGGATAAACCCTCTTGCTAAATCAGACCTTACTTTTTCTGTGGTACCTAATTTGGCCTCCTTTTAGCCCAAGTAAGAACAACAACAGTTTTCTATGAGAGAAAATCAGAAAAAGCCTACTTGAATTGAATATATATCAATTTGAATTTAATTCAAGTTGGATTCTGTAGGTGGTTTTTACTTCTATCTCAGTCATCATCCTAACTTCTATTTTGATCACCAAGTAATAAGGGGAGGAGAAGCATTCAAGATCATAAATGTAAAGTCTTGAAAAATCTGAATACCATGAAATTGAGTCTAGAAGATCTTCAATTCAGATGAAACCCACTTTAGAATCTTCTGTGGCCTCTTGAACCTTGAACTCATAAGGACTTTGCAAAGCCTTAAGGGTCATCTGGGATAAATATATGGATATAGCAATATTTATTTATCCCAGATGATCCATGAGACTTGAAAAAATATTAGGATGTCTTTATGTAAGAGTGAAGGGTATCGATAATTTTTCTTGATTAGTAGAATTTACTGACTGAATCACCTATGTTCTCTTCTAGTACTTCAAGTGGTTCAACCTCTAAATAACAGTGTTAGAAAGTTCCCTAAATGGAGTGAGTTGGGTGTTTTGGAAAGCAGACTCCCAGATATAGATTTGCATGTAGGAAGTTTATTTGGAATCAATACCAGGAAGAGGAAGAGAAATCAGCAGGGTTGGGCAGAGGGAGAAGTAATGCAGCTGTCATGATAATGCAGTATTAATGGAGGCCTCAGCTAACCCTACTAGGAGTTCTGAAGATGGGATGGCCTTTCAAAGTTGATTTGAATTGGGGTTAGGGAGCCAGGCCTTTTTATCCTGACACTAGCCAGTCATTAGATACAGTCTTCCCCTGTAGGGAGTGTGAGCATGGATGGGGTAAGGATGGCTGTCTTCTGTCAAGGCAGTTCAAAGGGGTTTCTAGTTGAGTATATGTCAAACAAGAAATTTCTAAGAGCTGGAGGAAATTAATCCTTCAGTTCATGAGGGGGAATTTGGGAGGTGTAACAAAGAATCCATGACAGTAAACAAATATTTATGGGAAAAAATTCATGATCCTTAGTAGATCAATGACTATGAAAGCAATAAATGGGCTTCTGATAGTGAGAGTCTGGCTTGGCACGGAGATCCATCAATAGACATGTGACTATTCGCCAGGTAGGAAGGCTGCGTTTAACCTGTCTGGCTTTCTATCATCTTTATAGTTGTATTATTTGGCTCTCAGTGCTTTATGTACTACTTGACACTCAGTAATATTGATTGATCAATTGTCTCTATAAAGGTATATGATTGTATCAGAGCCTTGTTACAATGTGAGCTGCTTTGAGGCAAAATTTAATAAGATGGATTTACCTTCATGATGGAAATGAAGAAAATAAAATACCTAGAAATATATTTAACTAAGGAGGTAAAAAACCTCTACAGAGAGAACTATGCAACAGCGAGGAAGGAAATAGCATAGGATGTAAACAGGTGGAAAACCACACCATGCTCATGGGTCAGCAGAATCAGCATTGTTAAAATGTCTATACTACCCAAAATGATCTACAGATTCAATGCAATCCCTATTAAAATACCACCATCATTTTTTGCAGATCTAAAAAAATAATTCTACGCTTCATATGAAACCAGAGAAGACCCCGTATAGCAAAAGCAATCTTAAGCAAAAAGAACAAATTGGGAGACATCAATTTATCAGACTTCAAGCCACACTACAAGGTTATAGTAACTAAAATAGCATGGTACTGGCACAAGAACAGAGACATAGACCAATGGAAAAGAACTGAGAATGCAGATATAAAACCATCCTCATATGGCCATCTAATCTTTGACAAATCAGATAAAAACATACACTGGGGAAAAGAATCCTTATTCCATAAATGGTGCTGGGAAAATTGGATGGCCACATGTGGAAGACTGAAACAGGATCTGCACCTTTCACCTCTCACAAAAATCAACTCACGGTAGATAACAGACTTAAACCTAAGGCACAAAACTATAAGAATTCTAGAAGAAAATATTGGAAAAACTCTTATAGACATTGGCCTAGGGGTAAAGAATTTATGAAGAAAACCCTAAAGGCAATCACATCAACAACAAAAATAAATAAACGGGACCTAATCAAATTAAAAAGCTTCTGCATAGACAAGGAAATTATCATGAGGGCAAACAGACAACCTACAGAATGGGAGAAAATATTTGCATGCTACACATCTGATAAAGGGCTGATAACTAGAATCTATATAGAACTCAGGAAAATCACCAAGAAACCCTATCAAAAAGTGGACAAGGGACATGAACAGACACTTTTCAAAAGAAGATAGACTAATGGTCAAGAAACATATGAAAAAATGCTTAACATCTCTAATCATCAGGGAAATGCAAATCAAAACCACAATGAGTTATCACTTATCTCCAGTGAGAATGGCCTTTATCAAAAAGTCCCAAAACAATAAATGTTGGTGTGGATGCGGAGAGACAGGAACACTCTCATACACTGCTGGTGGGACTGCAAACTAGTATAACCTCTGTGGAAAGCAATATGGAGATATCTCAAAGAGCTAAAAGTAGAACTACCATTTGATCCAGCAATCCCATTACTGGGCATCTACCCAGAGGAACAAAAGACATTCTATAAAAAAGACATCTGCACTTGAATGTTGATAGCATCACAATTTGCAATTGCAGAGATATGAAAACAACCCAAGAGCCCATCAATACATAAGTGGATTAATAAAATGTGGTATATGTATACCATGGAGTTCTCTTGGACATAAAAAACAATGGTGATATAGCACCTCTTGTATTATCCTGGTTAGAGCTAGAGCCCATTGTACTAAGTGAAGTATCACAAGAATGGAAAAAAAAAGCACCACATGTACTCATCATCAAATTGGTATTAACTGATCAACATTTATGGGCACATATAGTAGTAACATTTATCAGGTGTTGGGGAAGAGGGGATGGATATACACACACCTAATGGGTGTGGTGCACACTGTCTGGGGGATGGACATGCTTGAAGCTCTGACTCAGCTGGGGCAAAGGCAATATATTAACCTAAACATTTTTACCCCTGTAATATACTGAAATAAAAATAAAAACAAATAAATAAATAACAAATTTCCATAGGAAAAAAAGAAAAGTATTTTTTACATGGCTGTCCATATTGCTAAACCTAATAGACAATTTCCCCATATCTTTGGGTCTTCATTCTGAAGAATCTATTTCCATATGCACATTAAATAAATTTGTATGTCTTTTCTCCTATTAAAAAAAATAAGATGGGTTTAGAATAAAAGTTTTCCTCCCCTCAACTCATCATTTTGTGTATGTTTTATTTGTACCTGATATAAAATAACTATTATTTAGTATTTAGACAAATATCTCCCTGTAAAAACAATGACTTTGTCATTGGGATATCATCAAAGTAAGGTGTGTGTACCCTTGGGGATTCATGAAATAAGCTAACACTTTCAAAGGTGAAGAAAGTGTTACAAGTTTCATTTCCATTTATGTATTTTTTTACCTAATAGGGGACAAAAGGATTTATAATGGAATTTTAGTTAAAATGGACTATCTTAAGATGGAATATTATTTGGCCATAAAAAGGGATGAAGTACTTATACATGCTATACCATGGATACATTTTTGAAAATATTATGCTAATATTATGTTCACAAAAGACCACATATTATACGATTCCATTTATATTAAATGTTCAGAACAGGAAAATCTTAGGAGACAGCAAGAGATTGTCTAGGACAAAGGGAAGAGGGAATTGGAAGTAATAATTAAGGGTATAAGGTCTCTTTTTGGGCTGCTGAAAATACTCTAAAATTGATTGTGGTGATATTTGCACAACTCTGAATATACTAAAAGCCATTGAACAGTATACTTTAAATGAATGAATTGTATGACATGTGAATTATATCTCAGTAAAACCATTATGAAAGTAATTTTATACAAAATTAATATTTCAATATTTAATATACACATAGCAATAGAAGTATATCTTAATAAATAAACATTAATTACATATATGTTTGATGGAGTTCATGATTGAGCAAGTTTGGATATCACTAATCTATATTAATACATAAAAGCCTAGAATATTAAAGTTATCTATTTCTATAAAACAAACTAACACAACCTTAGTGGCTTAAAACAACACATATTTCTTATCTCACGTTTTCCCGAGTCAGGAATCCAGGCATAGCTTAAAAGTTCCCTCTGTTCAGGGTTTCTCACAAGGCTGCAATCAAAGTGTCAGCTAGGCCTGGAGTCATTTCCTTGCTCATGCACATGGTTTTTGGCAGGACTCAGCTCCTTGCAAGCTGTTGAACTGAGGCCCCTGCTCCCTCGTTGCTGAATATTGCCTGGAGGCTGCCTTCAGTTCCCTGCTACCTGGGCCCCTCCAATAGGGACCTTGATTCATCAAAGCACACAAGCCGCAAGCTAAGGAGGCAATAGAGAAACTTCAGACATCATCTTCCCGATACCTCTCAGACTTTATTATGTGTGAGAATCGCCTGAAAGCTTCACTGACCTTATTCCTCAAACAAGCCACATATGCTTCTATTGCATGCACTTTGCATGACTGTTCCCTCTGTCTAGAACACTCTTTCCTCAGATGGGCTGATTTTCTCACTTCATCTCTTTAGAAAGACTTTCCTTGACCACCCCAATTAAACTAGCAGCTTCGCCAGCAATCTATATAGTACCATCCAGTTTTGTTTCTGTCATAGCACTTTAAATACCTGACATTATGTTATATATGTATTTTTTCCTTGTTTATTGTTTGTCTCTCCCATTATTAATAAAATGCAAACTCCATGAGAACAGGAACTTAGTTTTATGTCCCCGTCATGTGGCACATAGTCGGGGCTCAATAAATATTTGTTGAATGAATGAATGAATGGTCAGTATGGACATCCTTACTAATCAACTTCTTTATCTACAACAAAACAAAACAAACAAAATGTACATGTATAGTGCATATGTGTGTGTCTGTGTATCTATCTATATATATCTCCCAACATGTTCTGAGATTGTCTTGTAATATTTCTATGTTGATTATCTGTTTATCCTATTACCAGAAAGATGGGCAATTTTACTGCTTGGATGACTTGTTTTGGATAAATAAAGTCATGCCAGTCTTTATCTCATGAATCTGTGCCTTTCAAAGCTTTGTGATTGTCTGAGTCCTCTTCTCCAATAATGTGGCTGCTGATCCTAGGCTCCCTGCTACTTTCTGTCAATTGCTATGTGTTCTGGGAGAATTAATTTGCTGAAGAAGAGACATTTTTGAATCCCACATTTCATCTGAAAAATTAATATAACTTCTGCATTTTGTGTGATAACATGTCTGTGTTTATTTTAATAAATAAAATTTTTAATTACTTACCATGGGGTAAGTATTGCTTCCCACATGTATTACTGAATGCACTCCCTAAGATAAATATACCCTCCTTTTGGAAGTATGGCATTATATTATCCTCAAAAGGGGCTTACTGTAAGAAAAAATGGGGACCCTTTGTGATGCTTAACGGGGAAAGCTTTGTGATAAGGCAGTAGGTTCCCCGTTACGTCATAGTGAAGTTAAGAGTTGGCTTCCCAAAACTTTTTAAATGTGTCCATTTTATCCTATTTCATCCTTCTTTTCTACTCAAATTTATCTGTCTGACAAGAGTGGAAATTGAATAACCTGAAGTTCGTACTCTGTCTGACACTGCTTCTTAGAAATGATGTTGAACACAGAACTGTTAGGATGAGAAAAATGGAAACCCTTCCCTAACATGACATAATTTTGGATATCATGTAGATACAGGAAAGAGATTTTTATAGTCCCAATTTTGGACGATGAAGTAGTAGCTTTCTTTTCTCATCTGTTTGAAATTAAATAATTAAATAATTTCAGGGAAATTATTGTGATAATGCACAGACATTAATCGATTTGACCAGATTATAAAGCCACATGGCTATTTCAATCAGAAAAGTCTTTTATTCAAAGGGAAACTACAGGAATCGCTGTTTATAGACCCCTCCTTCTCTGCCTCAGAAAGTCTGATGGAAGACTAGGGCCCTGTAGCTGAAGGATTTTATAGTTAGTGTTGCTACTTGCATCATGAAAAAGTAAGAGTCATGAAATATATCCTAAAATATCAGTTGCTCAAAAATGCCAATTACTTGCATTAAAAAATATCTTGGCCTGTAGAATATTCTATCAAAGAATATGTATTCCATTAACACATTTAATATCATGTTATCATTTTACAAAATCGCATTTTTTTTTTTTTGAGACAGAGTCTCACTGTGTTGCCCAGGCTAGAGTGCCGTGGCGTCATCCTCCCTCACAGCAACCTCAAACTCCTGGGCTCAAGCGATCCTCCTGCCTCAGCCTCCCGAGTAGCTGGGACTACAGGCATGTGCCACGATGCCCGGCTAATTTTTTTCTATTTTTTTTTTTTTTTTTTTTGAGACAGAGTCTCGCTGTGTTGCCTGGGCTAGAGTGAGTGCTGTGGCGTCAGCCTAGCTCACAGCAACCTCAAACTCCTGGGCTCAAGCAATCCTTCTGCCTCAGCCTCCCGAGTAGCTGGGACTACAGGCATGTGCCACCATGCCCGGCTAATTTTTTCTAAATATTTTTAGTTGTCCGATTA
>CAUYSK010124438.1:0-25944 GCA_963575035.1 Avahi laniger | reverse complement strand
CAAAGATGTGGAAACAACCCAAGTGTCCCTCAATACATGAGGGGATTAATAAAATGTGGTATATGTATACCATGGAGTACTATTCAGCTTTAAGAAACAATGGTGATATAGCACCTCTTGTATACTCCTGGATAGAGCTGGAACGCATTCTACTAAGTGAGGTATTCCAAGAATGAAAAGACAAGCACCACATGTACTCACCATCAAATTGGTATTAACTGATCAACACATAAGTGTACATATAAGAATAACATCTATTGGATGTTGGGCAGGGGGAAGGGGGGAGGAGGGAGGAGGGGACGGGTATATGCATACACAAAGAGTGCAATGCGCACCACCCGAAGGATGGACATATTTGAAACTCGGACTTGGCGGGGGGGGGGCAAGGGCAACATACGTAACCTAAACATCTGTACCCCCATAATATGCTGAAATAAAAAAAAAACCCAGGCAAGCCCAAATTTCAATTCTTTGAACTCAAATTTAGATTCCACAATCCTTCCTTTGAGACATTTTAAAGCATTTCTCCCCTTTATTTGGGGTATGATGTTCCTTCTCCCAGAGTGAAGAATTCCTCTGTTTTCATTTGAAAGTCAAAAACATAAAGCCTAGAGTCGCAGTGCTTTTCTAAGTTGTTTGAATTAAATTATCTATTAGGTATACTATATAAATTCACTGTGAACATCAGGGGATAGAAAGTATTAACAAAAGCAATAACACTAGTACATACATTACAACAGAAGTTTTGAAAAGTAGTCTCAGAAGAAATAACAAACATATCAATGATAGTATCATAAAATAAGTTGCCTCTCTGGAGTACTTATATACTTTAAATAAATCTATATTTATAGCATAATTAGCAATTTAATGAAATGTAGGAAAAATACATCAGTGAAGTACATGTCCTCCTCCAAACAAAGTCAACAGGCTCTCAGGAAAAATCCAAGTTCAATATTCAGTAACTAGGAACACTGCATCTCATTGGTAGCCTAGAGCAAACATTTTTATATTCCTTTTTTATTTTCCTTTCAATAATCTGTCAGTTTCTAGGAAGAACGCTGCTCAGTTACAAGTATAGTCAACAAACACAATTCATAGTGAGGATATTCAGCTACCAATTACCACTGAAAATTTAAATAAGTTCTAAATATATAGGTTATGCTCCTCTCTGAAATATTTAATCTATTTGGCACTTTTTCTGGGACATTTAATGGTCCATCAGTACAATGTGTAAGACTATAGAAACATAGAATTAGACACAGTGCTTGCCCAAGGGGATTTTCAATTTGAAGAGACAAGCAAAATAGATTAAACACTAAAACACCGGTGTATGGAAGAAATACAGTGGATCGCTACCGTTAAGAATAAATATTTATAGAACACATACACAATGCATAGCATAGTAGTAAAGGACAGGATATCTCTCAGTAGGGAACTTCAAAGTATTACAATAATCCAAGATGCTTTTCAAAAGAAAAATGTTTGAAGAGAACGTTCAGGACTGTCAGATAGATCAAGAAGAGTATGTTCTGCACACCAGAGGTTACAAGAAAAAGAAAAGTTAATTAAAAGGAAAGAGAAAATAATTTACCTTCGGTTAGAACTCAAGTGAGTTTTAGAAATCATTTAATCTAACTTCCATCCATACCCCATTGAAACAATTTTCCTGAAATACAGTCATCTATTATAATTATTTCTTTATTATTAGAAACATGTTTATTGGATGAATGGATGAATGGACAAACATGGGTGGATGGACAAAAGGACAGATGTCCTTAAAACAAGCCACTTAATTTTGGGACTTTGTTGAAAATATTTTTCTTAAATTGGCTCTTTCTAACTTTCTTTATAGACCCTTGTTTTGCCCTTCACACCAGTGCTGTTCAATAGAAGTATGAGAGCCATCAAGGTGAGTCACATAATTTTAAATTTCTAATAGTCAATTTAAAAAGTATCATTAGAGCTGCCAGCAGATTAAGAAAAAACAAAGACAAAAAAAGAAAAAAGAAAAAAGTGATTTTAATTTTAATATTTATTTGACCCACTATATCCAAAATATTATTTCAACATAAGATCAACATAAAAATATTACTGATATTTTTACATTATTTTTTACACTAAGTCTTAAGAATCCAGTATGCATTTTTTTATGCTTATATCACATCTCAATTTGTACTAGGTACATTTCAGGTATTCAATAGCTGCCTGTGGTTACTGGCTACTGTATTAGCTCAATTTGAGACAATGGTTCACAAACTTGGCTGAACACCAGAATCATAAAAAAAAAAAAAAAAACTTTTTTAAAATAAGATTTCTGGGATTCATCCCCAGAGATTTGGATTCAGTAAGTTTAGGAAGGCCAGGAAGTCTTTTTAACAAGGCAGTCAATAAACCACTGATCATCAAGCTGACATCTGGTAATCACTGCTCTAGAACAACACAAAATCAATCCACGTCCTCCTATCCATGACTATCTTTCCAATATCTAAAAGAAATTTTCACATTGCCACTGTCTTCTCTTCTACAGGCCAAAAATTCCAAGGTCTTTCAAACATTCCTCAGTTGGCATGGTTTCCAAACCTTCCAACTCCCTGGTTGCTGTCCTCTGGATGCACTCCAGCTTGTTTGGCTTATTCACAATAAAGGAGAAGTACCATAGCATAAATAATCCAAATTAATCCTTATCTGTCTTTGAAATGTTTCTCAGGATTGTCATATGAATATGAGTGTCTCTGCTAAACTTTGAATTCACAACACTTCAAACTAAAAATTTTAACTCTTATTGTCAGGAAGCATTCAGGATGTTCTAGTTCTTCAAAATGCTGTTACTTCCTCTGTGGCACACTTCATCGTGGGCTGGAGAGGAGCCCTCTCAGAATAATTCAGAGCACTAAGTTAAGCAGAACTACCTTTTCCCCATGCCTCTCAACCCTCTTACCTGCCTTTACGACTAGAGAAGAAAGTAGGTGGTTTTATTTCAAAGAAGGGCTCTTCAGACTTCTTTTAAGTTACGTAAGTATGAAACACAATAATGTCACCAAAAAAAAATCAGATTTGCCATGAATAAATGGGTTCAATCAATGCCACAAGTATTCACTCACGAATAGTTTAGTAAGCACATTAGGTGTGTGAACATGGTACGCTAAGAGGCAAACAGAAGGAACAAGGCAGGGTCCCAAGCCCCAAGGAGATCACAGTCTAGTCAAAAAGACAAGCATATTCATTTGAAAAATATTTATAGAATTCTTTCTATATGCTAGACATTTAGTAAGAACATATATTAAATATACCTATCAGTAAATGAAACATTCAAAATCATTGCCCTCATGCAGCTTACTTTCTAGCAGAAGAGACAAACAATAAACAATTCAAATGATAAAAAAATAAATTATATAATATGTTAGATGATAAATGTTAAGGAAACTAACAGCTCAGAACAAAGGGTATTAAGAATATTTTTGGGGTAGAAGACAATTTAAAATTTTACTATGTGATTACAGTAGGGCTCATCAAAAAATTGATATTTCAGAAAATATGTGAAGGAAGTAAGAAGGAAAACAAGCAGATATTCTGTGGGAAGAACATTCCAGGCCGAGTGAACTTTAGCCAGTGCAAAGGCCCTAAGGCAGGAGAGTATCTGGACTGTTTGAGGAACAGCAAGCAGGCTAATGGAGTTGAAGCAAAGTTAGCCAGGAAGAGAGGAGCAGACTAGGTCAGAAAAGTAATGGGGTAGGGGTGGGAGTGCTCATTTAAGACTCCTAAGGGCATAATAAGGACTTTGTCTTTATTTTGAGTGAAATGGGGAACCACTAAAGGTTTGGGACAAAGCAGTGACATAATGTGTATTATATTTTTAAAGGATCACTCTGACAACTATGTTGAGAACAGAATGCAGGCAAGCAAGAGTGTAAGCAGGGAGACCACCTAAGAGGCTATTGTAGTAATCCAGGTAAGAGACAGTGGTGGCATGGACCAAGGAGATAACAGGAAGGAAAAGAGATGTGGTCAGATTTTACTTATTAAAAAACTAGTTATAATACAGCATGGTGGTTATTTTAACAGAGGATGTTAAGAGAGCACAGAAAAAGGAACAATAATTCCACTAAAAAAGAAAGTTGTATAGACAAAGTGACAACTTACCTGAGTCCTAATGATATGTAAAAGTTCACCAAGAAAAAGAACTAGGAAGAACAATCCAAAGAAGGAAACCAGCACAGAGTTGTTGGTGGTCCAGAAGAAATACAGAAAATGATCCTTTCTTGAGAAAGCTTACATGCTCCTTAAGGAGACAAAACAGTAAATCACTTAAAGACTAGAGTCACAGGTTCTACTGGAATCAAAATCAGCCGAGGGACTTTGGACTGCAGAAATAAACAGTAATACTAGCAAGATATTCAAGAAAAGATGCCAAAGAAGAATCAGGAAATGTGGGAAAAGTGACTTCGATTCATAAAGGGTCCACAGGACCACACCAACAGTTCTGTCAACATTATACGGTCCCCTGAACCACCATTCAAAATTCCCTAAAATCTTATCCTCCTCCACCAGCTCCCACCAACATACCTTGTCAAGAAATGCCAAGGTTATCAGACAGAGCCAAGTAAAACAATTACTTTTCTTAGAACTTCTAGCACTTCTCCCCATAATATGTAAGTCAAACCAAAGCTTTGATTGCGCTTGAAAAGTAATGTATATTGGGTTGACTATATAGAGGAGCTACACCTTGTATCTTATTGGTTTGCCCTATGTGCCCCCCACTTCTGAAACAGTGGTATATAAGCCAGATTACACCCCTTCCTCCCCTAATTTGCCATTCGTCCTCATCCCTTTCTACCCAAATCCACATGTCTTCTTCTCCTCAATGAGGCCCAAAATAGCAAAAACAGAACACAAGATGCCTCAGGTAAACCTCTCCCCAAGCCTAAGTTTCTCCCCAAGATTACTTTCAATTATCTTCCCTTTATTACATGAAAGTCACCTTGTCTCAGCTCCTCCACAAAATCTAGCACCTGGGAGCCCCTAAAAAATTCAAGGAAGCATTACCTACTGATAAGCTAATTCCAAAATAAAAATAATGTTTATCATTTATTAAATATTTAATAAATGTCAGGCACAGTTTTATTACTATAATCCACACATCAACCCTAAGAAGTACAGCTTTTATTCCAATTGGGGCAGAGATAAGTTAAGTAACAAGATCAAATTCACACAATCGATTAATAAAGGAGTTAAGATTGGAGGCCAAGATGTCTAGCTCCAGAGCCCACACTTAAACGACTACTGCACAACAACATGAACTCAGAATTAATTCCATCATTTCTTCCCTTTTTCTAGACCAGTAGAGTGTGACCTTTCAGAGCAGTGATTTGCTGGCCTCATTCTATATCTTCCCTTTGTAGGGACAGAAACATGGTTACCTGGATTCCTCAGGCCTTCCCCAGAATGAAGACTGTCAGCAGGGGTGCCATTAAGAACAGCTCAGGTAACACAAGCACCAAGTTCCTTGCAGCCAGCCAAATGGAAGAGGAAGGAGCTATGCTATGCTTTTTCCTTCCCCAACAGCTCCTTCCCTAATCCTTTGTAATTACAGGGGTCAATATCTGTGTCTCTACAAATATGAGTTTATATAGGGAATCAAAATCACCATAACAAAAATATCCACTAATAAATTGTTTGCTTAGGAAAACGTTTTTTCATAAGACTAGCATCTATCCCTTCAATGTCAATTAGAAACTGAAATCTAGCAAAAGATGAAAAAATTCAAGATAAAAGCAATGTAAAAGAAGTGTTCAAATGACACAGGCACTAATTTATGATAAGTAAATTTTAAAAATTAAAAATAAAAATTTGACCAGAATGTTAAGTATTTCAAAATAGAATGATTTCACATTCAAGAATTAAGAGAGAGTCCTCAGATATTTTTGCAAAAACAAACAACAAAAACTCAACAATTGATTTTACTTGGTTTCTTCTTAGAATTAGCTCATCATGGTTAAATGATTACCTATATTTTGTCATATATAGATAGGACATAACCATTTTCATAGTTTCTAGTCATTCTTCAGGATAAGGTCTCAAATTTTCTTTTTCACTATGTACAATAAAATTTTGGCTCCTATTTTACTTCCTGAAATAATTTATGTAGACATTTTCCTTTGTCTATTATATTGTTATCCTCATCGTTAAAATAAATGCAATGTAATAAATATTTGTTAAATTGAATTGAAATAAAATCAACAGGGGATATGTCATACCATAGGGTCTCAATATCTAATGCCTAATTTATCAGTTAGCACCTTAGCACATTATTGAATTATGGACAGATAACAACAAGAATGGGAGAAAAGATAGATGCCTAAAAGTATGAGGTCTAGAACCAGCATGAAGAGGATAACCCAATGAGAGGTGGAATAAAACCAAAGAAAAACAGAAGCCCTTCACTTCATCTGCTGCTCAGGATGTACTTCAGCCATGACATTCAAAGTCATCCACTTGCCAGAGCCTGTCAAGATTGGTTCACCTGCTCACAAATCAAACTTAGTTGATGTTCCTTAAAGTTCCCCGGCACTTTTCAGAGAATACTTCTCATTAGGCTTAACCTTATCAATAATTATAGCACTTGCTGGGTGCCAAACAGCATGCTAAGTGCTGCCCCTTCTATCTCCAAAATTTTCATGCTTTCTCATTGTTCCACTCCTCATCTGAATTAAGCTTTTGAGGGAGGAAGACTGTACTTTCAAAAAAGAATACAACTAAAATATCTGACACTTAATTTTACCGTCTGTTCTCAGAATTAGCTCATAGTTAAATGATGGAGAATCTCTTTAAAAGACTCAGCATTTACTACGAAGACTGATAGTACTGAGTTACATGTAAAAAAAAAAACTGTATTTTAAGCCCCAAATGACAAATATAATTTTATCTGTCAAGACAAAGTTTCCAATTACCCCAAAACACACTCTGATGCACAGTTGGAAGAAAGTTTAATTCAGTTATAAAATAAATAAATGTAAATGTTCAAGATATACATTAATTTTCTCTTTCTGCTGAAACGAATCACCACAAACTTAGAGGCTAACCCAACACAAATTTATTGTCTCACAGTTCTGAAAGTCAGAAGTTCAAAATGGGTCTTAAGCTAAAATCAAGGTGCCAATAGGGCTGTGTTCCTTTTGAAGGCTCTAAGGAAAATCCCGTTTTCTTGCTTCTTACAGCTTCTGGAAGCTCTCCCTATTCCTCGGCTCATGGCCACCTTCCAACTCCAAAGCCAGCAACTGCATCACATTGACACATACTCAAATACTTCCCTCTTCCACATGTAAAAGACCCTACGATCACATGGGGTCCACCAGATAATTTAGGCTAATCTTATTTTAAAGTCAGCTGATTAGCAACCTTAATTTAATCTGCAAACATAATCCTCCTTTGCCTTTTAATATTATATATTCACCAGTTCTGGGAATTAGTATGTGGACACTGAAGGATCATCAATCAGCCTGCTACAGTCTTTCCCCAACCCCGAAGATTCACATCCTCTCTACATGCAAATACATTCACTTCACCCAAAAGTCTCCCCAAATCTCAACCCATTAGAGTATCAACTCAAAATTTAAAATTTTCATCTAAATCTAATCAATTCAAAAGTCCCAAGAACTACTGTTAGAAAGATGGTTAATATAAATGGGACTTTCCAGCTCTTATCCCCCTACAGAAACATGGATTTGAACAACAATCTGCACATTAAAATACCATCACGAGAGCTAAGGAAAACAGGTGATAGAGCACGGCACCTAGGTGTAGCATAGAAATAAGAAAAGACATGTTGTAGAGGGCAGGAAATACAGTTTTACATTATCTATATTACCCTTCCTCCAATGCCAGGCATCACATTATGGAAAGAGATACTATCCACTAGGGGGATGGAAAGGAAAGTGAGTACCGAGCTTTGTCCCAGACCCCCAAAACAAGCCTACCTCAGTAAAACCCAGCACTGGACAGGCCACAGACCCAAACTCCAGGATGGTACCCACAGACTGAGCCTCTAAGCCCGCCCTAGTGCCAAATCACATCTTACAGCTCCAGGCCCCAGGCCTGCTAAGCAGACTAGGTCTTCAGGTGACCCCATTGCTAGGCCAACCCCAATGGCTTCAGGCTCTGAACTTGTCCCAATGTCAGGCTGACCTCCACAGACTCAAGGTCCAGACTCACCCAGAAACAAGCCAGCTGCAGCAGTCTTGGGCTCTGAAACACCCCCAGCACTAGGATGGCCATCACGGCCCCAAAGCTTAGATGGGGTTCTCTATAGATGGAGGTTCCAGGTTCATACCATCACTAGGCCAGCCCCCATGAACTAAGTCTCCTAGCTGGCCCTGAAGACCCAATCAATAGATTCATCCCAGTGGATCCAGGTAACAGACCTGGCAACCTGCTGACCCAGACACAAGGGCATCCTGCCCAAGAACTCCAGCAACAAGCTGCTTCATAAACCATATCGGATGGCCTTCCCAGAACCTATGGACTGGCTGACTGGTGAAGAGCTTTCACAGATAAAGCCAGTCTGCAAAGACTGTAATAAGTCTCTACGTATTCAAATGCATAGACATCAACATAAGGCAATAAGAAACATGAAAAGCCAAGGAGATATGACACCACTAAAAGAGCCCAATAATCTCCCAGTAGCTGATCCCAAAGAAATGAACACCTATGAACTGACTGACAAAGCATTCAAAATAATTGTTATAAGTTCAGCAAACTTCAATAATACATAGAAACAATTCAAAAAAACAGGAAACCAATAAAAAACAAAATTAAAAATGTAATGGAGATATCGAAGTTATAAAAAAAATGAACAGAAATTCTGGAGCTAGGAAATAAAATACAATGAATGAATTGAAAAATGCAATAGAGAGCATCAACAACAAAATTGATCAATCCAAGGAAAGAATCTGTAGGCTTAAAGACAGATTATTTGAAGATATACAGTCAGAAAAGAAAAAAGAATAAAAAGGAATAAAGAAAGCCTATGGAACAGTATGAGAAAAGCAAATATTCATATTACAGGAGCTTAAGAAGGAGAAGAAAGACAAAAGAGTAAAAAGCTTATTTAAAGAAATAATAGCAAAAACATTCCAAATCTTGGAAAAGATATAAATGCCAAGGTGCAGAAAGGTCAAAGGTTCCAATCAGATTCAATCCAAACAAGATTATACTATATTACAATCAAACTGTAATGGTGGTGTGTAAATCACTTATATCTTTGTATGACAGTTAAAAGACAAAATTATTAAAAATATTAAAAGCTAAAATAATTTCTTGAGGGATAGACAACATAAAAAGATGCAAACTGTGCATCAAAGACATAAAATGTGGGGAGGAAGGTGTACTAAAAGTGCAGAGATTTTTTATGTTATTGGCTTAAAATAGCCTATTATAAGAATAAGATATTCTATGCAAGCTTTGTAGTAAAACCACAAAGCAAAATTCTGTAACAGATACATAAAAAAAATGTTTTTAAAGAAATCATATTACCAGAGAAGATCACCTAATCATAAAGGAAGACTATAAGAAAAGAAGGAAAAAAATATCTACAAAATAGACAGAAAACAATTAACAAAATGGCAGCAGTAAGTTCTTACCAATCAATAATTACCTTGAATGTAAGTGGATTAATCCTCCAATCAAAAGACCAAAAGATATAGAGTGGATAAATTGATAAGGAAAGAAAAAAAAAAATGATATGCTGCCTGCAAGAGATTCACTTCACTTTTAAGGACATGTGAAGACTAAAAGTGAAGGGATAGAAAAAGATACTCCATGAAAATTTAAACAAAAAGAGAGAGGAGGAGTAGCTATACTTCTATCAGATAAAATAGATTTCAAGACAAAAACTGTAAAAAGAGACAAAGAAGGTCATTATATAATGATAAAGGGGTAAATTCATCAATAGGATATAATGATTGTAAATATAAATGCACCTAAATATATAATATAAAGCAAATATTAATAGACTTAAAAGAAGAGATAAATTGTGATATAATAATAGTAGGGGACTTTTGGAAATGGGGCAATGGCAATGGATAGATCATCCAGTCAGAAAATCAATAAGGAAACAGTAGCTTAAACTACACTTTAGACTGAATAGACCTAACAGACAACTAAAGAACATTACATCCAACAACAGCAAAATACACATTCTTCTCAAGCACACATGGAACACTCTCCAGGATACATCATACATTAGTCCACAAAACAAGTCTTAACAAATTTAAAAATATTTAAAGCACATCAAAAATCTTTTCTAACCACAATGATATTACTATGGTTTAAATGTACATGTCCCTCCAAAATTCCTATGTCAGAACCTAATATGTAATATGATAGTATTTTAAGGGGTGGGGCCTTTTGGAAAGTTATGAGCACTCTACCCTCATGAATGGGATTAATGCTCTTAAAAAAGAGGTAGAAGTCAGCACCCTAGACCTTTTTGCCCTTCTGCCATGTGAAGATACAATGTTCGTCCCTTCCACCATGTGAGAATACAGAAGGTTCCGTACATGACGAATGGGCTGCACCAGACACCAAATATATTGGCACCTTGATCTTAGACTTCCAAGCCCCCAGAATGTGAGACACAAATTTCTATTATTTATAAATTATGAAGTCTAAATTATTTTATTACAGCAGCTGGAATGGACTAAGATAGGTACGAAACTAGAAATTAATAACAACATAAATTTCAGGAAATTCACAATACACAAATTTAAACAACATGATCATGAACAACCCACTTGGTCAAAGAAAAAATTAAAAGTGAAATTTTAAAATATCTTGAGACAAACAAAAATAGACACCCGATATACCAAAACTTATAGGATGCACTAGTTCTAAGAGGGGAGTTTACAGCAACACATGCCTACCTCAAAAAAGAAAATCTCAAACAAATAACCTAGTGCTACATCTCAAGGAACTAGAAAAAGAACCAGATAAGTCTAAAGTTAGTAGAAGATATGAAATGATAATGATCAGAGGAGAAATAAATGAAATAGAGACTAGAAAAACAATAGCAAAAATAAACAAAATTGAAACTTGGTTTTTTAATAAAGATAAACAAAATTGATGTACCTTTAGCTAGATTAACTAAGAAAAAAAAAGACTCAAATGAAATCACACATGAAAGAGGAGACAGTATAACTGATGCCACAGAAATACAAAGGATCTTAAGAGACTTCTTATGAACAAACAGTGTTATGTCAACAAATTGGATAAACTAGAAGAAATAGATTAATTCCTAGACACACAAAACCTACCAAGACTAAATCACAAAGAAATAGAAAATCTGAACAAATAACAAGTAAGAAAATGAATCTATAGTAAAAAGTCTCCCATGAATGAAAATCCCAAGACCTGATGGGGGCTTCACCACTGAATTCTACTATTTAAAGAACTATACTAATCCTTCTCGAATTCTTCTTAAAATTGAAGAAGAGGAAATACTTTCAAATTAATTTTATAAGGCAAGGACTACCATGATAGCAAAGCCAGACAAGGCTACTACGAAAAAAAGAAAATTACAGGCCAATATCCCTGATGAACGGAGAAGCAATAATCCTTAACAAAATGCTAGAAAACAAAACTCAACAGCACATAAAAATTATCACCCATCATGATCAAGCAGAATTTATCCCAAGGATGCAAAGATAGTTCAACATACACAAATCTATAAATGTGATACATCAAGAAAGACAAAAATCCATACAATTATCTCAATAAATGCAGAAAAAGCATTTGAGAAAATTCAACATCCTTTAATGATAAGAACTCTAAACAAATTACGTATAGAAGGGAATGTACCTGAACACAATTAAAGGTCATATATGACAAACCTATGGCTGACATCATATTCAACAGTGTTAGTAAAAAGTTGAAAGCTTTTCCTCTAAGATCAGGAACAAGACAAAGATGTCTGATCTTGCCACTTCTATTCAACATAGTACTGAAAGTCCTAGCCCAAGTAATTAACCAAAAGAAAGAAATAAAAGATACCAAAATTGGAAAGGAAAAAGTTAAATTATCCCTGTGTGCAGCTGACATGATATCATCTATAGGAAACCCTAAAGATACCAATAAAAAAACTATAAAAACTAATAAATGAATTCAGTAAAGTTGCTAGACACAAAATCAACATACAAAAATCAGTAGCATGTCTCTATATTAATAATGAACTATCTCAAAAAGACATCATGAAAACAATCCCATTTATAATGGTAAGGAAAAAAATAAAAAATTTAGGTCTAAATTTAACCAAGGAGGTGAAAGACCTATACACTGGAAACCATAAAACACTGATGAAAGAAATTGAAGAAGACACAAATAAATGGAAAGACATTTTGTGTTCATGGATTAGAAGAAATAATATTGTTAAAATGTTCACACAACCCAAAGTGATCTACCACCTCTATTAAAATTCCAATGACTTTTTCACAGAAAAGGAAAAAATCCTAAAATTCATATGGAACCACAAAAGACCCTGAATAGCCAAAGCAATCTTGAATAAAAAGGACAAAGTTGGAGGTATCACACTACTCAACTTCACTATATACTACAAGACTATAATAATCAAAACAGCATGGTAATGGTATAAAAACAGACACATAGACCAGTGGAACAGAATAGAGAGCCCAGAAATAAATCCACACATTTACAGTCAATAGATTTTTAAAAATTTCCAAAAACACACAAAGGGGAAAGAAAAATTTGTCAATAAATAATGTTAGGAAAACTGGGTATCTTCATGCAAAATAGTAAAATTAGATCCTCACCTCAAGCCATATACAAAAAGCAACTCAAAATTGATTATAGAACTTAAACATAAAACCTAAAACTATAAAACTACTGGAAGAAAACATAGGGGAAAAGCTCTAGGACATTAGTCTGGACAATGATTTTTTTGGATATCATACCAAAAGCATGGGCAACAAATGCTAAAATAGACAAATGGAATTGTACCAAACTAAAAAATTTCTGCCCAGCAGAGGAAACAATCAACAGAGTGAAGAGACAACCTATGGAATGGGAGAATGAAAGAAAATATTTTCAAATCATATACCTGATAAGGGATTAATATCCAAAATACATAAGGAACTTGAACAATTCAATAGCAATTAAACAAATAAACTGATTTTTAAAAATGGGCAAAGGAGCTGAACAAACATTTATCAAAAGAAGACATACAAATAGCCAATAGGTTTAAAAAAAAAGTTCAACATTAATAATAGTCATGGAAATGCATATCAAAACCACATTGATCAGATTTGGCGGGGACAAGGGCAACATACGTAGCCTAAACATCTGTATGCCCATAATATGCTGAAATAAAAAAAAAACCCACATTGAGATATTGCCTGTTAAAATGACTATTGTCAAAAAGATGAAAGACAACAAGTGTTGGCAAGGATGCAGAAAAAGAGAACCCTGGCACACTGTTGATGAAAATATAAAGTGGCACAACCATTAAGGAAAATAGTATGTAAGTTCCTCAAAAATTAAAAACAGAACTACCATGTGACTTAGCAATCCCACATCTAGATGTATATCCAAAGGCAATGAAATCAGTATGTCAAAGAGATAAATGGATTCCTGTGTTTATTGCAGAATTTTTCACAATAGCCAACATACGGAATCAACCTAAATGTCCATCAGTGGATGAATAAATACAAAAAAAAATGTGGTATATATACACAATGGAATACTATTCCACTTTTAAGAAGAAAATCTTGTCATTTGTGACAACATGGATGAACCTGGAAGACATTATGTAAAGTGAAATAAGCCAGGAACAGAATACAAATACCACATGATTTCACTTATATGTGGGATTTAAAAAAGTTGAACTTATAGAAGCAGAGAGTAGAATGGTAGTTACCTGGAGCTGGTGTTGTGGGGGAGTTGTAGGGAAGATGTTGGTCAAAGGATACAAAATTTCAGTTAAATGGAGCACTATGTTTAAGAGATCTATTGTATAATATGGTGACTAGAACTAATAACAATGTATTATATTTTTGAAAATTACTAAGAAAGTAGATTTTAAGTGTTCTCACCACACAAAAAAATATAAGTATCTGAGATAATGAATGTTAATTAGCTCAAATTAGCCATTCCATAATGTATATATATTCCAAAACATCATGTTGTACATGATAAATGTACACAATTTTTATTTGTCAATTTAAAAAGTAAATTAAGTAAATTTTAAAACAACAAAAGTCTCAAATCTCATCATCTAGATCATCTAACTGAGGTATGAGTAAAGCTCTGGGTATAATCCATTCTGGGGCACAACTTGAAACAAGATATCTGCTCCCAAAATACAATGGTGGGACAGATATAGGATAATAGCTATAGATATTCCCATTCAAAAAGGGAGAAAATAGAAGTAAAAAAAAAAAAATCACTAGACCTAAGCAATTTTGAAATCCAGCCAGGCAAATTCCACTTAGTTTTAAGGTCTGGAAATAATCCTTTGTCATTTTTGGCTCCACCCCCTGGGCTCTCAGCTCCATGGTCTGGGCTCTCAATTCTGCCCTTTGAGTCAACCTTCTTTTTTCATGAAAGGTGCTCCATGTTTACAGCTGAATAGTTTTATCAGCCTGTTTCTTGTTTGTAGAATTTTGAAGATCCAACAACTTTCTTTCATTTTATCCTCTCACTGATTCTTTCAGGCCAAGCCAGTAGCATTTTTGCTAATGTAATATTCTTAAGAACCTTGTAGGTTTCCTATGTATGTGATGAGGATTCACTCCTTTAGACAAAAAGATTTCCACAGATAGCTCTTGGACAATTCCATCTCTATTCCTGACCTCTGCTGAAATGGTTGGGAGGATCTATGATTCACATATGTTCTTCAAAGAGCCCTCTATATAACTGAATAATCAGAATTTTGGATATTTCTGAGACACTAGCAAAAGATTTTCCAGCCATACCCTTGGCTTTCTCTCCAGAACAGGCATTCCTCACAGTGAATCTCTTACTTTAACATCTTTCGGAATCTGGAGAGGTTGAGAATTTCTCAAATACCAAGTTCTGGATCCTTTTTGCTTAAGAGCTCTTCCCTCAGTCTATCTCTCTTCTCTTACATTTTACTATAAACAGCAAGAAAAACTAGACTGCACCTTCAACATTTTGCTTGTTAGCTTAGCTAAATATCTAAGTTCATTGCTTACAAATTTTGCTTTCCACATAACCATAGCTAGGCTTTCTGCCACTACATAGCAAGGATCCCCTTTCCTCTAGTTTACAATAACAAGTTCTCCTTTCTATCTAAGCCCTCAATGGTAGTGCCTTTAATGTAGTTACTTGTGCCAACAGTCTGTTCCTTATGATTTAGGTATTTTCCAAAGTGATTTGGATTTTCTCTACCATGCTCTTTATGTTTTTTCTGAGTCCTCATTAGCAGAGTCACTAACATCCATATTTCTACTAAAAGTCTATTCAAGAAAATATAGGCCTTTCCTATCATGCTCCTCAGAATTCTTCCAGCATCTTCCCATTGCCCAATTCCAAAGCCACTTCCACATTTTTAGGTATTTCTTATAGCAACAACACAGTTCCATGTACCAAAATCTGTAGTGATCTCCTATTGCTGCTATAACAAATAATCACAAACTTAGTGACTTAAGTCAACACAATTTTATTATCTCATAGTTCTGGAGATTAGAAGTCCAAAATGAGTCTCACTGGGCTAAAATCACGGTATTGGTAGTACCGTGTTCCTTTTGGAGACTCTATGGGAAAACTCATTTTTTTTGCCTTTTCTTACTTCTAAAAATTTCCTGCATTCCTTGGCTCATGGCCCACTTTCATCTGCAAAGTAGCAATGGCCAGTTTAGTGTTTCTCATACCACATCATCCTGACACTGACTCTTCTATTTCCCTCTTCCTATTTTAAGGTATTCTGGCAATTACATAGGGCCCACCCAGATAATCCATGATAGCCTCCTTACCTTAAGGTCAGCTGATTGGCAACCTAATTTCCCCTTGTCATGGAACATAACCTATTCTTTGCTTCCAAGAATTAAGACATGAACATCTGTGAGGGATCATTATTCTGCCCACCACAATATACCATTGTAAAATGATCAAATTTCAATTCTTCTATATTAATATGGCCTCCCATGTAAACTGATCCCTGCCTTCATCATTTGCTTTGTTTTACATTACTACTCCTATGTCTCCACTACTCTAGGCTTCTTTCATTTCCTCAAATGCACCATGCTCATTGCAATCTCAGAACTTTTGCTCATGCTATTCCCTTTGCCTGTGTTACTTTCCCTCTCTGGATCCCCACAGCCTCTCTTCTCCAGACTACTCTTACATACCCTTCAGCTATCACCTTAAATGACTCTTCTTCAAGAATGGTTTCCCTGAAACTGTCACTCCCCAAACTAGAATCTAGGTTCCCATTACATCCTTAGTTTTTCTTCATATAATTTATCTTAATGGCAATTAAATTATTGTCTATATATTGATAATTATTTGGTGGCTACTTTTAAGGCACTATAGAGGCAAAGTTAAGTTCTAGTTTCTTCGTTTGTTTCACGCCTAACACCTAGCAGTATAGTAGTTGCACAATAATTTATTTGAATCAACATAAATTGTTCAATCTTTATAACAGTATTCATTTTATAATTGAAGGTACTGAAGCTCAGAGAAATTAAGTAACTTCACCAACAACAAAACTACTGAGATTCTATATGAGTCTATCTGATTTCTAAGCCCATCTCTTAATCATTGTGTTATTCTGCTTTACTGGGGCACCAGCAACAATTACTCTAAGTCCACAGAGGCTTACTAACCATTATACAGAAGACAAGTACTCATTGCCACCTCACTTTCCTTAATGCAGTTACTTGCATTACTTGCCTACTAAATCCATGGCCTGCCATCAATGCCTTATTTCATTCCTGTTTGCAAACACCAGCATAAGAGTAGACTTATGAATATTCTTTTTTCCTTTAAAATCTTAAAGTTCTTTAAAATAACTGTTAAGCTTATTGTCAAATTACCAAGTTGGGGGAAAATATGCTTTGATTTAATTACTTCTCTTGTGGGGATTAATGAGATTATAAAATCTGTGAACCCTTCAGAAGAAATTATATTAAACCAACAGAGGAAGCTATCTACTCTGGGAACCTGGCCAGACAAAGATCTAAAATCAAAGACTTAAAATCAAAGATCTAAAAATCATGCTAACATTGCTAGAAAGTCCTAGAACTGTGCTTCTGTATGCTCTCATTCCTGAGCTTTCATGTACACAGTAGAAAGAACGGTATTATTATCATAATCTTGGAAAATATATCCTAGACTTTAAGGTAGGTGAATTCTATTTATAATTGTATTAACCCTTAATATTTCAGAACTCTTTATAACCTTTCTTAGGCTTTTTCATCATCAGCAGTCATTTCTATGTTTATTAAAAGCATAATGTATGTTTTGGGGGCTAAGAGTCTGATTATATCTAGAAATAACTAGAAATCTTGATACAGATTCCAAACTATTACCTGGACATTTTTTTAAAAAATTATAATTGGCACAGATCAAATGTCACATTTATTAAAGGATGATCTAATTTAGCATCTTATTACTTAAATTTCCAAAGCAACTATAAATCATATTTCAACAATAAAAACATTTTAGTGATTCATGGTGGTTGTTATGACACAAAAATCAAGTATGACTTTAAAATATATTTCCATTTGTTTTTATTATATATACATAATAAAATGTTAATAGTAGATTTATATGTCACAATAATTTGCAAAAACTATTTACAGTTTTAAAAAGTACTGAATTGCACATATCTCAAAAACCACTAAAGAGAAAAATAAAGCAGGCAAAAGGAGAAGCAGTATCAAATGAGCAAAAATCACTGGGAAAGCATGTGTTGATATTTATTTATTTTAAAGCTAGGAGAAAGAAGAAGATAGTGAGGTTTCTTTGCAGTAGAAATCTGATGGTTCAAAATCTCTTCCATCTATGTAGAACACATCCGATAACACAAAGAAACTTGTATCATAGGTTCATATGAAATCTGAGAGCATCTTGCTGGTTTTATAATTTGTTACTATTTCTGCTATGAAATTTTACACACTATACAAAATACCTGCAGCACCATCAACTCCCTATAAATGGAATCTATAAAATCTTCAGAGTCTGAGTGCTTTTGTCTTTCAAAGCCAATGGAATCTCAGTGAAGCAGCAGGACTCAAAACTGACTTCAGAACAACAGTTTCCACATGCTAACAGCAGAGAAAAGACCTTTCTGAGATAATCTGAACTACTCTGCAGGGTCAAAGTTCCACCTGTTGTCAATTTCTGAATCCAAATACTAGAATAAGAGAAATCACTACAGCATAATCAATACATCAGTAAGTTATGCCTACTGAGAACACAGCATGCAGTAATACTTGCTCGTTGATTATCTATTATGAAATAAAGTTCACAATTTGGCACGAAATGAAATTTTATATCTTCAAATTTCATAAACTCTATTTTTAGGCATTTACTCTCTCTAAATATTGGGCTTGGTATCAACAAGGAAACAAAAACGACCAATTCATCAATGTGCATTGATATCTATTACCATGGACAAGTCAAAGAAAACGTATTTCTTGTGCCTTATGTATTTGGAACACAGTGCCTACCTTGAGGAAGCTGGTACTTTAAATAAAAATGAATATTAAGCATTCTTTTTAAAGATTAACTAGGAAAAGATATTGTCTAATTGCTAATTGTCTAATTGCTTAGCATCTGAACATAAAATGCACAGTCCTGAAGATTTATATATATGCGACAGCTCAGATATTCTCCAGAGGAAGCTAGGAAAAACTCTAATAAAATTTAAAGGACTTTTGAAAATTTTAAGAGCACTTCAGTACCATTTATTAGGAGCTTTCTTTACATTCTATAAAGCTTTCCAGTTACTCAAATTGGCAGTCCAGAGATAACTTTGTTTCCAGTTCACAGAGATCGAAAATCAGAGATAAAAACAAAACAATCAAAGAAAAAAACAGAAGCTTAACCCTAATGACACATCTATTCAACTCTGAAATTTTGCTGACAGTCTAAACTATTTCCTTTATTTGATTTGGTCATTGTTTTTAAAGGATTCAATATCCAAGCCCCACCCTCCAAAAAGGACCTGTAAGTAAATAAAATACTATTATAAATATTTTTCATAATACAAAACATTAATTAAAACAGAAAATTTAAGCAATTTTTAAAAACCAGAAAATCACATTTTAATTTCTTATAAGAGCAAATTTGTTTTAAATGAATGCAACACATGTCAATTTCCTCCTTTTCCAAATGTAAGCTTTGGTGTTACTGTCCAGGGTGACACATACTGGCTACATCAGGCAACAACACCACTACAGAAACAGTGAAGTTTTATTTTATTTCTATTCCTTGGTGGCAGATTTGCTGAAGTGGTTTTATTTTGCATATCCAACTCTTTAGTAATAATGAGTTGCACTTGTTTTGAAGTCATGGCACCAAAATCACAAAAGAAAAATCTAGGTGAGGTGGGGGAAGATGCTTTAGTCCATCAGATATGTCAAAACAAACTCCATTTCTCTTTTGCTTTCACCTATACTTCACCATATGTGAATCTAGTCTTTCTGTACATGTTTAGCTACTTTTTAGAAGCTCATATTACAGAATCTTTCCACAAACCAAGCAATCTTCAAAAGCTCTGTTAAATCAAAGTTGAAGGCTTGCTGCATTGGAATTTGCTTCTTACTGCACAACACATTTAAGTGTAATTTGAAATGCAGACGTTTGTGCATAGCCAATGTCCACTGACTTCAAAAAAAGTTTTAAAATCCCAAGTATACAACTAATGATGATACAAGGGTAAACTTCTAGATTAACGTTTACTTAAAACCTTTCAAAAATAATTTCGTGAATATTATTCCTTTTCTCTTGTCATTGGTGGAGAAGGAATAATGATGATCTTTCAATGACGAATCTTGCCTCAAACACAGTATGTTTGTGATAAACAGTACCTAAAAACACTCTGAAAGCTACTCTCATAAAGAAATTCCTCCCAGCAGGGCACCATTGTACCTGAAACTTTTAGAGATCAGTGTCTTAACTAAGATTAAACTATACTGTTTCCTACCTAAATCGATTTCACCCAAATGAGTTGATTGTGTTATAGTTCATTGTTCCCCAGACTCTAAAATCAACCATCTGTCATCGGAGTTTCTGTACGGTAATTAAAGAACTATCCATCAGAACTGGCAAGAGTACAAAGTAAAACGGAGGCGAGGGGAGAAAAATCAAGCCACTTAGAAAGAGATGGGGATATGTGTCTCACACTGACCCCTCCACACCTCAGTTCAGGTGTTGTCACCCAGGAAGCCACACAAAGTTAGGAGGAGCGGCGAGGCCAACTCCTTCTGGGATTATCAGAGCTAGAACCACACAGGGAACTCAGCACGCTGGATCATACCTTGAAAGAGAAAGGCTTTCGTCCCATTGTGCAGCCCCGGGACCTGGCGCACTCCGGTCGTGGACTCCCCAAGTTCCAACTCTGCTAAGACGTCAATCTGCAGGGAGGGGTCCACACCAAGCCCCCAAACTGGTCGAGGGGAAGGGAGAGAAAGAAAAAGCTCCATGAAAATGCAAGCCTTTTTCTCCAGGGCAGCAGAAAACCGCGTCTTGGCGACAATACTGGGAACCGATGACGAAAGGCGACTCCCTCCTTCGCCACGGAGAGCCTCACCTGAGATAAGCAGCCAAGCTTTAAATAGCGGAGCACCCGGTCCCATTTCCATGACCTACTTTAAACCCCTCTCGTGCCAAGTTCCCCCTCAGCCCTCAGACCCCGGACTAGGGGCGTGACCTGCCTCGCCGTCTCCAAGGCAAGCACAGAAAAATCCAAATCCAAATCCGCCCCTACTCCAGTCTTCCCACTCCAGACCTACTTTGGGTCCGGGAAAGGCGAGGCGTCTCCCACCAACCCAGGCTGCTCCGAGGTGGGAGCCGTCCCTTTCCCTTCCCCAGCTCTGCCGCCACTCACCTGCTCCGAGACCGAAGACCAAACAGAATGTTCTCAGTAAGACCCGAGACTCCATGGTGTGGATCTGCTCAGTCCATCGCCTCCCTCTTTAAAAATAAAAATCAAAATCAAAGAGGTTCTTGGAATCGAGCGGAAAACTAGCGCTTGCCTCTCCTGCAGCTGCCTCGGATTTACTGATTAGTAGGAGCAATACGATTTGGTTGCCTGGGAAAGAAAAGGGAGGCCCCCCCGGCGCGTGAAGAACTTAGACCCTCCAATGCGCACATCATTCCCACACGCAGAGCCGAGGCAGCGGCGCGGGCCGGGAGGGGGGCCTGGAGGGAGGAGCGGGACTCGCCCCGGGGCTGCCCCGCCGGGGAATTAGCTCCCCGGCCGAATAAAAGCAGCCAAAGACTGGCACACCCGCAGGAAGGGAGGCGGCCCCAAGAAAGCCTGGGCTGGGGCGGCCCCGCACCCGCCGGTCTTCGCCGCCGCCCGACCTGCTGTAAAGGCAGAGACAATGGAGAGAGCGCGGGAGACGCGCGGAGAGACCGCTCCTCCGCGGAGGGAGGCGCGGGCCGGGGGAGGCGGGGAGGGGCCGCGGAGGGCGAGGCCGGGCGCTCTGTGTCCCTCTCCCGCACGGGCTCCCGGTACCAAGCCCGGTCTAGCGAGCCCCGGCACCGCCGCAGCCTCCGCTCTCCTCCCTCCCTCTCTCGATGACCCGGGCAACGCCAACCTCCTTTCGAGATCAAAAGATCGAAATTCAAGGCGCTAAGTTAATGGGTGGTCTTTGCTCTCACCCCTCGATTTCGGGCGCGTGTCCTGAAAGACGGATGGAGAGAGAGAAAGGACCACCCAGCTGCAGGAGGCAGGCAAGAACGAAGCCGGCGTGCCCTCGAGCCCAGAGCTCCGGAGCAGCCCCCGGCGCAGGACACTCCCCCTCTCGGGCGTGCGGAGGAAGGCTGCCTAGGCACGCTGGACTCCCCAGATGGAGCCGGACAAAGTAGAGAGAGACTGGCAGAGAGAGAGACGCAGAGACGGGTGGAAGCCCTGGGAGCCCGAGTGGAGAGGTTCCCTGCCCGGGGCGAGGCGCTGGAGAGCTTCCCCAGCGCGGAGAGCGCAGAGGAAAACTTAACCAGGGGCTGCTGGACAGCTCCGGGACCTCGCGCGCCCCCTGCCAAACGCAGCGCAGAGAGCGGGCCTCGGGTTCTCCAGGACGAGCACACCGCACGGCAGGAGGCAAGCGGCACGGAGCCGGGGTGCCTATCCACGCGGAAAAGGGTATATAGATGAGAGAGACAGAGCCAGAGAGAGTCAGAGACATAGAGAGAGACAGAGAGAGAAAGAGGCAGAAGGAGAAGATGGAACACAGGCGAGAGAGAAGAGCCACCATTGTTGACCACATTCACGCAAGCTCTACCGCCCTTCACCATACATGCCTGGGACCAAAAATGGGGTTACTTGAGATCTATTTCTCAGCAGGCAAAAATATATTCAAAGTCAACGGCACATAGTATTTTTTCTACATAGCCCTAAAATTTTGAGGTAAATTTTGAGGAATAACATTCAACTTCCATTTGGGGGAAGTTAAGAGTTTCAAAACGATTAAAGTGTTAATCTGTACAAAGATCAACTAAGTTTCTTAACCTTCCATCCAAACAGGTAGATACTGAATTCTCCAACTGAATCCTACACAGCTACAGTTACAAAATACCTGCTGGGTGGTGTGAGGTTCCTGCAGGAGTATATGTTACATCTACATCTATAGGTATAAATCTAGATATTAGAATATAATATACTATATGTAATATAGTATACTTTAGTGGGAAGGACATTTTTAGCTCTGCCCTTGGAATTTTTAAGGGAAAAATAAGAATTTGGGAACTTTTCCAAATTTATTTTTAATTCTCTCTCCTTTTCAAATTTTCCATTTAATTCTATTTGTAATTTTGTAAACTTTGAGAAATATTCCAGTACTTTTATGTGATAAAGGATTGTTGTCTGATACTTCCCAATTTGCAAAACCACAGCAAATAAAATTCATATAATTAAATTAAATTAATTAATTCAAAGGCAATTATTTATCATAGAATTAAAACCATTTCTATAAAAGTACATTGAAAATATTAAATTGTAAGAAGTATCTACAAAAATTACATAAAATAGATTTTAAATAATGCTACTATTTAAAATGTTACCAGAAGAGTCAATAGGAGAAAAACATAAATATACATATATACACATATTTACATGTAGAAGTTCTCCTAACCTAGTGTATTCAATCAACTTACAGAATTAGGGATACTCCCCAATTTATCTAACACTCACCCATGACATGCTGAAAGCTGGTGGTTACTAGGCTTGTCTCTAGTACCACACACATACTTATACTCTCTCCGTAATAGTGGTATTTTGTACCCAAAATTATCCCAGTTGAACCAGCCACTGTAATTATTTGACCTAATCAAATATTATGGAAACCATTAAAATATGAATACGGGGAGGGGGAGATTTGTTTCTATAAGGTATAAAGTTTGGAAAACCGTAATAAAGGTGAGTCATTTTATGAGTTAGGCAGAGTTTCTCAACCTGGATAAATGTTCTCAGACTTAGAACTACTGACATTATGGAGTCAGATAATTCTTTGTGTGGGCCGTCATGTGCCTTGGAGGATGATTAGTAGCATCCTGGTCTCTATGCACTAGATGCTAGTATTTTCAGTATTCCATCTTATCTATGTGTCTTTTGGATATATCCCTTTATGCAGCTTTTTAAATTGGTGTTCTAGGAAATACAACATATATATACTTAACTTTTCACCTTCTACCTAGTGTCCATATGTCACCATTTCATATAGAATATAGAAACCTTACCACCATATCCTCACCTCTTTAGGTGGTGGTTGTCTCAAGTATTATATCAACATACACTAAAATTCCTTTTAGACAATGTTAAAGTTTCTGCTTGCCATCACTGTGGTAAGCATAATAATACCCTTCTTCCCTTTCCCTCAAAAAACTAATTCCATGTCCTAATCCCTGGAATCTGTGAATGTTACCTCACATGGCAAAGGGGATTTAAGGTTGTAGATGGAATTCAGATTGCCAATCAGGTGATCTTAAAATAGAGAGATTATCCTAGATTATCTGGGTATGCCCAATATAATTACAAGGGTCCTTAAATGTAGAAGGAGACAGAAGACGAGGTCAGAATAATGCAATATAAGAAGAATTTGCCTTCCTGTTGCTACCTATGAAGATGGAAGAATATAGAAGGGATATGAGCCAAGGAATGTGGAAAGCCTCTAGAAACTGAAAAGAGCAAGGAAAAATACTATCCCCTGGAGCCTCCAGAAAGGAACACAGTCCTGCTGATACCTTAATTTTAGCCCAGTGAGAACTACTTTAGACTTCTGAACTAAAAAACTGTGAGATAATAATTTGCATTGTTCTAATCCACTAAATTTATAGTAATATGTTACAGCATCCACAGAAAACTAATATAAATACTAACCACATGATGAAAAATTCAGTCAAAGTGGTTGACTCCACTGACCCCAAGGGGATATTCTCCTGCCATATATACATGTGAAAGTTAAATATAGTGTCCAATTTTTTAAATTCATAGATGAGTTTTAAATTAAGAAAATTCCCAGATTCTAGGAATAAAATAGGTAGCAGAAGATTGGCAGAGAAAGCAATAACTGATACAGTGACTACGACACAGGACACAGGGTTTCAGAATCTATAGGGACCCTACGACAAGAGAGTAGGATTTTAATGTCTACACCAGAACTGAAAACAATGAATTATGGCCAAAGTCAGAAAAGGTGAAGATGTTAGTGATCCCTCTGATGAGAGCAGAGAGCTTTGAAGGGTTACACCACCAATAAAAAGAAACTTTAAAAACTTTGCACATCGGCCCAAGAAGTGGCAAAATGCTTGCCAGCTGCACATGTCCTTAAGCAAAAAATAAAAGCCACCTATAATACATATCAAATCTCAAGCTTTGCCCCTTACCGGTACAAGGTCCAAAATTATAGTCCCCACTGGTATAGGAATTCTAAAATCAAAAATTCTCACAAAACTCTCAGGGTCTTCTGAAGAAGCAAATATAAAACTTTTGTTAAGTGCCATTCCACAATCTCTGGCACACAAGAGGAAAATTTCTAATAATATTATATAATATTAATGATAAGAGTAATAATAAATTACATTGAAATAAAATACCATGAAAGAGAGGAAACACACATACAGAAAAAAGAGAATTAGTATCATATGAACTCAGATACCAGGAAAAAATGTGATAGTATAAAATAAGGATGTTTTAATGATTGTAGATTTTTTAAGGGAATAGAAAAAAAATGAAGCTACAAAAATTATATGTGAAAATATTAAGCATATTTCAAAATAAACCAAATAAAACTTCTAGAAATAAGTATACAGAAAAAAACTATATTTAAAAACAATATTAAAACTATTACCTATAATAAATAGCTGATATAATTGAGCTAAAAATTAGTGAAGAAAAAATTGAAGACAAAAGATCAGATCTATGAATATTACCAAAAATGTGGCAAGACAAATAAGGAGGATGGAAAACATGAACAAAACATTAATGCTAGAATTAAAAGATCAAACACACAAGTACTTAGAGATATGGAATAATAGATTCGAGAGAATAGAGATAGACATTGCTATAGATAACACTTAAACAAATATTTAAATGTTTTAAAAGCCTGGCGCGGTGGCTCACGCCTGTAATCCTAGCACTCTGGGAGGCCGAGGCAGGCGGATTGTTTGAGCTCAGGAGTTCGAGACCAGCCTGAGCAAGAGCGAGACCCCGTCTCTACTAAAAATAGAAAGAAATTAATTGGACAACTAAAA